>OZ038506.1:74554941-74557441 GCA_964036315.1 Acanthosepion esculentum
ATATATATATATATAATTCAAAATGTAAAAGAGAAGTGAAAGGCAGAAATATAAAATATTTGAATGAAAGCTTATTCTGTAATAATTTTAATCATGAAATTTGAGCTCACGTTGGTATAGTAAGTCGAAGGGCGCACATCCTACGCATGCCCCACCAGTGGGGCATCGTTTTTTTTATTTTTATATATATATATATATGGTTGGTATAGCATGATTGTATGTACTAATTTAAATTGTTCTGCAAGTTCCCTAGACATAATGGTGATATTTTCTGTGATAACAGCATCCAACTCTTTGAAATCAAGTTTGTTTTTTTGGAGACATCCTCTTTTTGCTCGTCTTTCAAAATCAAATCCCCACTTGGGAAATGGGGGGGGAAACCCCTCCTGCAACTTTTTTCATTCTCTGTATCATTTCTATAAGCGCTCTGAATAGACTTTGTTGCTGCACTTGCACTGACACCTTCATGAAACCCATGCAGTAAAATATGATGTCGGATTTGATTTTTAGATGCGATGAACATGGGTGCGAATATTGCAGAAGATCCTGAAAAGTATTTTTATAATCTGAAAGAGAACGGGGGGGGGGGTGTATAAATTACTTATTTTGACATTCTTTAACCATGATGAAAAGCACACATTTCATAAGTACTGTCGAAAACTTTCTTTTCAAAAATCGGACATTACTTTTGCACCAACCTGATATATCATCAGAGTAAATTAAAGTTTGGGTTTATTTGCTTAAGAAATCATATTTTTGATATTGTGTTACATAATCAACTGGTTGATAAATCTTTTTCCATTTTGAAAATTCTAATGAGGCTTGTCTGCTTTCTGCTGTAGCATAAAGACTTTTTCTTAGAATTTAATTTTCTTTTGACTCTTTGTTGAAGCAAACTCAACCTGATTGGGTGTTTTTTTTTTTTTTTTTTTTTTTTTTTCCTAACTGGATAACTACGTCTTTGTTTAATATGTAACTAACATCAATTATAAACAAAATGGCATGGAGAACTAATGTTCTGATGTTGGGCAAAAAAGAAAATAGATCAAAACTTTACATTTCTGTCTATTTTTATTTGGATTGCGGAGGAAATTGTTTTACTAGAATCGTTTTCTGTTCCCCATGCCGTTCTTTACTAACGTGAGCGGTTTCTTGAAATCTTAGATGTGTTAGTGGGAGGGGTAAGGAATGCATCAGTTGGTATTTTTTTTTATTTTAGAGAATTATTCATATAAAGGTCAATTGATCCCTTTCATAGAAGGGAGACGGGTTGTAGATTTAAATCTCCAATTTAACAGACCTTTTAAAAATGTTACAAAATAACGCAATATTAACAGTTAAAATACTGGAGGTGATCTTGCTTGCAAAACAAAAATTTTATTCTGACACTGCAAGTGACTCGGATAATGAATAACAGTGTGTTTGAATTTGGCAGTTGTGTTATAACCTGCTATGGCAACAAAATGATCAACTCTGAAGTTAAGGAGAGGGGACTTGAAAACTGATGCAGTGGAAAGGAAAGTAGGGAATAATGCAGAGTGTTAACCATTACCATGCTGCATGCAAAAACTGTCACTGTAGAAGTCTCTCCTTTTGCTGCTCTAGGTGCATTCTGTCACCTGAGATGGTTGCTATAAACAAACACCTGTGAACTGTTATTTCCAGTATTTTAAGCTGGAAATCATGAAGTGTAACATAGATAAAACCATGTTAATTTTTTCACCATTTTTTGAGGACTTTACTCAAGTGAATATTGACGGTGAAGTGGTCGAAGATGATAACCACACTCGTGACACAGAGGAAAGCAATGATGACCACTAGCAGTACTATCATCCATGCCTGACTAATTTTATGAAAGCTACTAGCGACCATCGATATACCCGATAGTCTTTGTGAAGGTGAATTATTTGATCTGTTTATAAACGACTAAATAATAACTTTGTCAATGATACAAATCAATATGATGGTCAAGTGAAAGAAAGAGCAAACAAATGCTGGTGTCTTCTCGTATGTAAACACGAGGAAGCACTTCACTTTTTTAACAAAATGAAAGCTTTCTTAGCGATTTTACTTCGTATTGCACCCCCCCGAACTCTACAAAGTGTAATAAAAGTTAAAGTATGTTGAACTGTTTATGTATTTGATAATGTATGCTTTTTTATTTTTTGTTATTTTGCATTTCAATTTTTTTGTTTTTTATGTTAAAACATGCATGTATGACATAATGCATAACATCAAAATATTACTCATTCATTCTTTTATTAGTGTACCAAAATAAAATCTATGCGTACAATACAAAGAAAGTTGTAATGATTTTAAAATAGGTGTTTGTTTTTGCGCCCTCAAAAAAAATAAATGCAGTGGCAGGGGGAACAATTCTAGAAAGAAGTTAGCGTGCTAAAGGTTAAATATAAAACCAATTTTATAAAGTTGATTTTTCACATATGCCATTTTTACACATGCATCTATGTATCTGGTTTAACATTTTATTTTGTGTATG
>OZ038506.1:74562441-74769941 GCA_964036315.1 Acanthosepion esculentum
CACACACACACACACACATATATATATATATATATATATATATATATATATATAATCAAGTAATTCATTGAGTTTTAGAAGAAACCTCAACAGAATGCAGAAAGCACTGGACGGCCGTTTCGTCCTATATTTGGGACTCCTCAGCAGTGTGCATCCACTGCCAGGAATTGAAACCCGGACAGTTACGTTATTAAGCAAATGTCATACCAACTGTGCCATGGGCCCCGGTGACAAAGAGGTAACGAATTAAACTCGACATAGTGCCACTCATTCACATATTCTGTGGTGGAACTCATCAAAGTTCCTTAAACCAAGGATTGTGCCCCCGAGAGCCACGACTACTATCACCAAGCCACTCCAATAAATTGTTAGGAAGATTTGAGATAATCATAATTAAGTAATTCATCGAGTTTTAGAAGAAACCTCAACAGAATTATATATATTTTCAAATTGCCTGAAGATACCAAAGGGCTGAAACCAAGGTAGTGTGATTGGCTGATCCACTAATTTTTTAATCCTCTCTCATACATACATATATATATATATATATATATATATATATATATATATATATGAGAGAGAGAGAGAGAGACAGATGCATGACCTTGCCGACTTTATTCAGCTTTCTCTTACTTTAGTTTATTTTCATTGCTACTCTTTTTAAATATCCCATATTTAGATCATCGTAGTTTGGTTAGGAAATGAGATCTTGTGTGATCGTGGAACTAAATTTTCTGTGGAAGAGTCTAAGCATTGTTTCTTTATTTTGGGTGGGGGGGAGGTCTTAATAAATTACTTTCATTTTTAATTAAAACTGCATTCCTTGTTGAAATTATGGTCACACCTATTAAAACGAACAACTGATTCACCTTGATATATTGGGTGCCACAGATTTTAATTTAAACCTATTTGTCCGTGTATTTTCAGTGTTTCTGTCTAGGAGATTGTATGTAGGTATGTAAAATGCAGAAATGGAATTTAAATGTTTAGAATATTAGCATTCACATTATGAGACCTGGTTTGAATCTCCGTATTATTTATTTGTCGAGTTGAGGGTGGTGTCTTGATAATATCTGCTGGAAGTTGGTGGGGTAGATTATCTCATCTTACAGTACTGGTAAGAAGGGACTCTTGGATGCCACTAGTACCAAAAGTCAAGTCATTGTGACTGATGGTTTGAGTGTTCACTGGCCTTGTTCAAGTTTATTCTTTGTGTGCGTGTACTTCAATTATCCTTTGTCTTCTTAATTCCTGTTCTTTTATTGTTCTCGCTCCTTAATAATGTTCTGTTTTGTTTTTTTTTTGTTTTTTTTTATTCCCCCTCCCCCAATGTCTTAGGGACTCTTTGCCCTTGCGCTTGGGTTGAAATGATTAAAAAAAAAAAAACTCTGCAGAAAAACGAGCATCTGGATTTAGTTTTTATTGTGCATTGCAGATCAAGAAGAAAGGCTTGTGAGAAATCAAAACAAACTTTACTAATCAAATAGTGTTATGTATAAATTTGTAAACTACTTTTATAAAAAATCTTTATCGTGAGGGATTTTTAATATTTAGAAAGGCTAATCTAGATGACAAGTGTGAGAGCACTCTGAATATAGATTCTCCGTTACAATATTATAAGTCTTTGAGACAAGTTTGCAAACCACTATATGGACATTTTATAAGATTCTTAGACTTGGTTTTTCATGATATGCTTTGAACTTCCTTGTTCCATTTTCATTTTCTGAGATCCTTTTATTGTAAGGAACCATTATTTTGCCCTCTTACTCTGTTCCATGGAATGACTTGCAAATCTGGTGCAACTCCGTAAAACTGACAACCCTCTCACGATTTAAAATCTTTTGTGTTTTTTATTTACCTTTTGTTGTTATCACAATGTTTTGGCTGTTGTACCATCCGGCCTTCATCAGGGTAAACGTCAGACAGTTCCTAAGTGAGCATTTATTTAATCTGGTTAGATTGTTTTCATTCATTCAACTGGCTATATCTAGTGTTATCTTGTGTAGTTCTTATTTAGTACTATTGTCATTTCTACTGCTTTCAAGTGCACAATGTTCAGCTCTGAGATTAAACTCACAATTATTATGTTACCAAGATCATGGCCCAATGTAGTATTATAAAATCCAAGTACACACTACCTTGCCCAGGGGTTGAACTCACAATTATGTTACCAAAATCATGGACTGATGCTTTAATCCACTAGGCTATTGTCCTGTGGGACAATCCCGAATCTAGAACTTCAAGCCTTAAATGGGCTGGGTAGTATAGACTCACTCAGTGGAAACAAGACCAGCAAATAATGACTAAGCACTACTAAAGTAGTAATTGTGAGTTCAATCTCTGGGCCAGACAGTACAAATTGTAACTCTGGAAACTCAACTAGCAATTAGTGGGTAGTACTAAAAAAAAAAAAAATGTAGATAGGGGAATGATAATTTTACCCCTTTAGATTAAATAAGATTCAGTTTGAAATACCCTGAAGATTACCAGGATCGAGAAACACATGAAGAAAACCAGAAAGTACAACAGCCAAAATGTTGTGATTGTAGCAACAAAGATGAGGATATTAGTCTAACTGTTTTTGATTAGTAATAGAACTATTTTATAATCCTCTTTCATGTATATGGAGTTGGGTAGTAGTTGAAAAAAAATCTGTACTCCTGATTCTTAAATTGTAAAACTCCTTTATGGTCAATACCGCTGAATTGGCACTTACTGTCAAACATTAAAAATCAAATTCTAGCCCAAATTCTAGGAATTAAGGCAGTGTTGAGTAACTACCTGTAGTGGCCTTTCTTAAACATTAGCCTCATTTTTGTCTTTTATAAACAAGTGATAAGGAGGAAATCCTGTTGGAGTTAATTTACCTTATCCAATTCCTCTGTTTACTCAGGCAACTTTTATCGGCCAGCAACATTTTTTTTTCTTCAGTGCAAAAGTAGATAAAATATTCTTTTTAGTAGGTAGTCATTAAGAACATTGTTACATAAGAGGCATTTATAAAGCTTAGCTGAGCAGAAGGCCACAAGAATCAGCCATTTAGTATGCCCTGCACAAGCTGTAGAGGGGCAAGCCCTCTTCCAGTGGGGCCACCTACCAAGTAAATGCTTACAGACTAAAGTATAATCAACCCATATTTATCCGTTCAGAAACCAAGTAAATACTTATTGACTCAAATATATTTAAACAAAACAAAATAAAACTGTTTTTGATGGTGAATAAACAATCCAAGGCGTGACATCAAATCAACCAACACAACCTTGGGAGAGTGGGGCCATTGCTATAGATCTCGAGGTCCCTCAGATTGGTTGGATGTAATGATAAAATGCAAAGGATGAACACCCATACGCCGTAAATGCTATATACCAAACTTCAAGATACTATTTAAAATAAGTTACTAAAGAGGAAATTTCTGTATGATCACAGTGAGTTTTCTCAGCTGCTGTGCCTCTGTAATCACCATTAGACTCGTCCAACTCTTTCCGAATCCTCTGCACTGTCCTCAGATTGACACCCAAACACTCTGAAATGTTTCTATTGGAGCTTCTGGCGCGAATGCCAATCAGTACAGCATGCAGTTTTAAATTTCTGAAGTACAAGTGAACAATTGCATATAAATACTCTGTAGCGTAAGACAAAGCAGTGCTCAATGTTAAATAACGGAACTATATATATTCGTCCAGACAGGCTTAACCACAAATTTAACAACATAGATGGAATTAATATATAACCCCATGAATCAAGCCCTACACACATTTCTCACCCACACAGGACAGACATGCTTGCAGAGGTGTTGCAGTCTCACACTTATACACACATCCACACAAATATATACACATACACCAATCACACACACTCCCCAAAAATTAAAAGATAACATACACTTAACACACACACACACCCTTCCCAGCAACCAATAAAACTGTCAAAATGACCAAGGAGGGAGTTCTGAAAGTCAAGAATCTCCTAAAAACAACGTAAGAGGTCGTTTGACTAAGACAAGGACTGATCAGAATTGATGATAAAATACAAAAAATCAAATGAAAACTACAGATAAATTTTTTTTTCAGAGATAGTCATTCACTTCTGTAGTTCACTGCTACTAACAAGCAGGGATTTTTTTTCTCCTGACAATGGCCATGCTGGCTGAAACTGGTCGAAGAACCTAATTGAAATAATAAAACAAAAAAATATTAATATACAGCCCACTGCATCTCAAAAATTTTACTTTCTTTAATATTTTTTTTATTGTTCAATATATATATATATATATATATATATATATATATATATATGTTTGGATCTCATTAATTGTATTTCACTTATATGCTCTTATATAAAAATTATATTGAGCTCTCTTTTGTGGATGAGTTTTAATATTTTATATTAATAGAATATACTTGATTTACTTACCCATGGATTTATATATATATATATATATATATATATATAATGTGTGTGTGTTTACAATTTCTTATTAATTTAAACATTATATTCAGTAGGTATGGTTTTTACTTTTTTTTTTTTTTTTTTCCTCTTTCTCTATTTTTCTCTTTTTAACAGTGTAAATTTGTTATGTCAATGTATTTGGGAGTTTTAAAGAAAATGTGTTTTCTGTCAAGGCTTGAACCTGTGCCTCCCTTCATTGGAGAAATCACTGTCTGGCCAGTGTACTTTAGACTGCTTAACTACAGAAATGTATATTCTCTCCTCAGTTTGTTCAGCCACACCTTTTGTTCCTTCCCTGTTCAAACTAACGTAACACAAAAACTTTAATGTCTACATTTCTGTTCTGTTTTAAAAGTTCAGGCTCTTCATTTTTCACCTGTAAATACCTGTGGCTTTGTATTGATTTCATCTCGTAAAGCCAATACATAAAACTTTGGAGGTAAATTATTTCGGCCTTTACTAACTTGGCAAACAATGAGTTGAAACGGTGTTTGTTATTGTCGTTAATAGAAGTTGTTTTCTTCTGAGGGTGATTATTATTCTTTAACTTATAAATATAACACAGTGTGTCTCCTGTTATAAGCATCAAGGAAATATGGTATTATCATGTTGTACAATTCTCCGAGTGTAAAGTGAACCTAATATTATCATGTTGAAACAAAGTTAATGATTGCTAGTGTTGAGAAAGAAGAAACACAACTTAATTGTTATATAGAAAGTTACCTGTACACATATTTGGTGTCTCTTTCATTGCTGGCTTCCTCCCCTCTCCCAACACCCATTTGGATTTAATTTTATTATAGACATTAGCCAAATACCTGTTCTACAAACAGAAGTTGAGCTTTTTTAAAATTTCTGTATAAACATTTTCAACAAGCCATTTTTTTTTTTTTTCTAAAGTTCTTTTTTGTCAGAGATAACACATCGAGTGAAAATTTGGAGTAATAACTTAAAACAGGCGTAGTCTTTTTAAAGTAACAAGTATATTTTTTTTTTATTAATTATTAGTTAATTTTTTTTCTGGCCTAAAAACAAATGAAAAGCATAAAAAATGTCATAATGCAAATATAACCTTAATTAAAATATGAAAATAAATTATTTTATGATATCAATAAATGTTTTACTTCTTTTTTCTTCCCTAAAATGTACTTTGAATACAAATTTAATAATTAATACTAAAGATGGTCAAAGAAGGTTTATTGTTCCACTTGGCTTCATAGTTAACACATTGCGTTGAAATTTGGAGTAATAGCTTAAAACGGGTTTAGTCTTTTTCAAAATAAGTATATTTTTTTTATTATAAATGTTTCTTCCTCACGTTTATTTCAAAATATGTAATGGCAGCAAATCAGTATGCATCTATTTATTTACCATCAAGTCATGTGACACATTTAGTCTCTTCACCGTTCGAGTAGTTGTTTATAAAACAATGTTGAAGTCTATAGATATATGTTATGTATATTTAATTGTACTTAATGTTGTTGGTATTATGTACATTTATTATTTTTAATGTACTTAATAGTGGGAGTATAATGTGCAAGTGTTTGTTTATATTTGCGGATTGATATAAGAATGTATGTCAAAAACAAATACTGCATTTCTGTTATATAGGAATAAAGTGTCGCTGCCGACACTGGAGTTTGAACACAGATCACCAGAGAGCAAACACAGGCGATCCCATTTTGAATAAATAGATCACGTGATGGTAAAGGAAATGTACACAGAGGAATTAGTGTGGTGTCTAATGAATCACTATACAGATTACTATTCGGTGGTTACTTTTCGAGCGAGTATTATCGAGCAAATACTATTAGTGCGAGTGTTATTCATAGGCGTCCGACATCAGTATTGTTCAACTGCGTTACTATAAGTTGTATCAGCGATTACAAAGTCTCTACTACAACGAGTATTATGAAAGTGACGAGTGTTCGTTGACATTGCAAAAATTTCTTATTAAAAATGCAAATAAAAGCTGAAAAACTGCCCTAGCTCATGGAATCCTTTGCTAAATTTGAATGAAAATTTGGTATTGCAATTGGCAGGGGTTTAATGTACAATGTTCCTAAATTGGTTGGGATATTATGTATCGTTTAAGCTGTATCTCTGGAAGACACATATACACACACACACACACACGCACACATACATATATATATATATATATATATATATATATATATATATACACAAAATTAGTTTTAGTATTATATAGATTGAGTCCGATTTTCATGTGATTAACCGTCTTGTCCTTGGCTGTCCAGTTCGATTGCTGCCCTAAGTTCCATTCTGACATTACTTCCCTAGGCCCAGTATTGAAAATTGATATTTATTTGACATATGCTCATACAAAAATTGCTCTCTAAGTTTATAAATAATAAAGATAAATGCATGAGATTTTCAGGGATGGCTCCAAATGAATTGAATAAATGATATTAAAAAGAAGTCATCATATTTACAGTTTATTGAATCAAATAATCAATTTAATGTAATAAAGTATTAGGAAAACATGAAAACAAATTATTTTCTGTAAGTATCAACACACACACACACACACACACACACATATATATATATGATGGCCATGTTGGCCAAAACTCGTCGAGGAATCTAAATGAAATAATAATAATAATAAAAACGAAAGAATATTAATATACAACCCAGTGTGTCTGAAGATTTAAATTTTTTTAATAATTTTTATTGTTAAAAAAAAAAAAATATATATATATATATATATATATATATATATATATATATAAAAAAAAAATTATCTCATGTGGATATAGTAATAGAGGTAATTTTTTTTTTTTTTAGTTTTGGTTTGTTTTTTTGTTATATGTACTGTTATAATAAATACCTTGAGCTCTCTCTCTGGATCAGTTTTAATATTTTATATTACGAGGTTCCACCTGGATTATATACCAATGGATCTATTACCTGTGTGTGTGTGTGTGTAATATATATATATATATATATATATATATATATATATATATATATATATATATATATATATGATGATGAGATCACAGTTTGGGATTAAGTAGTTGAAGGAAGTCTTTCTTCTCGGCATCTAGAATATTTACTGGTCCAAGATTTCCTCTGTGTCAACATTGACTCCTGGAAATCAATCACTCCATTCCAGTATTGCCTCTTCATCATCAACACCGTTGTCTTGGTTTGAGGTTAACTTTTTCAGTCGTACATCATGATCAGTGACAAATTCTGTGATTATATCAACATCTGATAAATTCTCTTCATTTTCCACGTATATCTCGTACCGTTTTTGTATCCCGACTTCATCAATTTCAGTGAATCCTTCAAAAATATCATTGCTTTCACTGTTGGACACTGCTTGTTTATAAAACTTTTCATTCAAAAAATAGCTTGGTTTACCCTCAAATCTAACTACCCGGTTGCTGTAATTATTTATAAAATATTCTCTGATTGGTTCAAACTAAAAATAGCTTCTGAAATCGTCCAATCACAGAATAGTTTACATCAGAAATGAATACACCAGAAAGCATGACTTCAGGCGTGATCTGACTGCTAGAGTTGGTCAGTTTGGCAATTTATGTTTTGGTATCAGTTTCTGGTTTTTATTCCTTGATACTGCAGTTTTTGATTCTGTTTTTTGGTTTTTTAGTATTTTTGCTTTTTAAAGAAGCCATTCATTTTCTTGTGTAATGATAGCATTTCCAGTCAATATCTGATTTTGTTTGAGATTGATAAATTTGCAACTTAGTCTGTTCAACTTGCAATTTCTTGTGTATTTCAGGTCCGATCTTAAAAGTATTCATATGGCTGGAAAGAAAATAAAATAATCTTTCCAAATATGTAATTTGTATGTGCTTTTATTCATTGAATTATTTTTTTTTTACAGCTAGTTAAAATGGTATTTTGCTTTAAACAGCCGAAAATGTGAAATAATTTTTTTGAGACGTAATTTTTACGTTACGTTACTTTGTTTCATAAAATCAAAATGACCAATCTTTATCAATATCCTTGAAATTGTACACTCAATTAGAAGACACCTTAAACTCCAACCGGGAAGATGTTCATTTCTTCTCTGACCCGTGGAAGCAAATTCCTTCAAAAATTACCAAGTAAGCATCAAAAAAAAAAAAATTAACTGATAGTATGTATGGTAAAAGAACTTTTGAATTATTGAAACTACTGTCTTGTCGTGTAAAATAAACGCCCCCCCCCATATACTTTTCGACTTTCGAGTGTTGTTTTTTTAAATGTGTGTCATTATGGAAGACTGTTAGCTGATGCGTAAGGGGTCAATATTTGTTTTTAAGCAAGGGTAATAAAAATTTATAGACATACATTAAGGACCACTGGAATTGAAAACCAAAAACCGCAAATTGGGGTCGGTAATAAAGTAGGGATTTGTTCACCTAAATCAGTTTTAAACTTTGGAATTGTCAACTTTAACTACCATATTTATTAATAAGTTGGTAAAATATGAAAGAAATTGTCGCATAAAATATCTATATTTGTGTCTTTGGACAACATATTTTTGAGAGAGAAAATGGTATAGCTCTTCAAAAATTTGTTTATGATGTGGCTTTTAAAAAGCTAATAAATGAAACCCCTCATGTTTAAAATAATTAAAAATATGACAATATTTTTCTGGTATGCCAGTCAACTGTTATTGGGGTTTTGCAAATAAATTTCTTCTAAACAAGGAGAAAAATCAATTAGTTATTTTTTCCCCCTAAATAAACTTGTTTTTATCTAGCAAATACATATAAAATTAAATGTTAAAAATAATTAAAAGCTTTTAATTTCATTTTTAGAATGTGTAGAATTCCAAATCTGCGAGTATCACTAGTTCTTTTTTAGATACACATTTAAAACTGAAATTAAAAACTATTTTAATCATTTTAATTAATCTTAAGTGTACTTGCCAGATAAAACCATAAAGATATTTGTAAAAATAAAATGAATAAATTTTCCTTGTTTAGAAGAATTTTATAGGCAGAACACCCATTGAACACTGGTGGCTGAAAAAGAATAATTTTTACTTTAGGTTTAAAAAAAATGACTTGCAGTTTTGAAAATGTACACATTTCAAAAACCGAAATTTATTTTTTTAAATATCTACTTTTAGGTATCTTCGCTAGAGAAACAATTTTATTTGTAGAAAACAAACAATTTTACACTAGCGACTTACATATCTGGAAATATACACGTCTTAAAAGTGAAATTAAGAACTATTTTAATTATTCTTAATATCTAATTTAGGTGCATTCACTAGATAAAAAAACAAAACAAATTTATTCATAAAAAAACTTCATTCATTTTTCTTGTTTAGTTTATAACTTTATTTCGTGATTGGCATACAGACTGTGGCTTACTAGAAAACAATTACATATGTGACCCTTACAAAAAAAGAGTTAAATGAAAACTAAACAACAGCATTTTTCTGTTTGCCAGAGACAATAGAGTGAAGTAAGTTTTTAAATAATATATAAACATTCTGAATTTATATTTCATGATTTGCTTGCCCTGTTATCTCTTAAAAAACAACAAAAAAAAACTGCTAAAAAGGAATTTAAATTCTAAAAGGCCAAATTCAGAAAATTACAACATTTGAAAGCCGTAATTGTTAGAGAATAACATTTAAGGAGGTGAAGTTTGGAAAAGCGAGAAGCATTAAATCATTTTGAGATTACAGATGACAAGGTTAAATTTGAAACTGCCAGTGCTTCATTTGTAATCTCTTGATCTGAAGGAAAATGTGTTCTGAACTTGCACATGATAGTTTCCTGTTGCTAGTCAAACTCGACCATTGAAGAACAACTGTTTGTTATTCAGTAAAGAGAACCATTGTATGTCCTGGGTAAGACGATAAACTACGTCCAGCAGCAAGGCCTCTGATCAGGAGGTTTTGAGGAGTGTTGAACCACCTCTTAATTGCTGGTGTTTCCAGGTTCACCCTGACCCGGAGTGGTAGCACATGTTAGGGTCCCAGCTATGGGCCAAACTGGGGTCAAAACACTATGAAAGTGTAAAAATAGGTTTTATTACCAGCAATACATTTTTAAAAAAAATATTACCAGCAATAAAAAAAAAACTTGTTCGCATTAAATAACCCGTTGAGGTTGATATACTGTAAAAAGAAAACCAAACCAAGAACCCTTGTCATCTGAGTCAAAATAAATAGAAGTGTTTTTATTTCTTAGAAGAAAAGAGTCAAAAGCCCCCCCCCCCCAATTTATGGCTTGTAATTTTTGAATCTCTCAAAAACCAAGATCGTATTGTTTCATTTCTGAACAGATACTTAATTTTCTACAGTCATGATGAGCGGTTCTGCATCCGGGGGGCCCTGTTCTAGGAACATCTATTGGCCTAAAGTTTACACCAGACATCAAGCAGAACTTGTGTGTACAATCCATTACTAAAGATACTAGAAAAGTGGTTGGTTCGGTCTCTTGGTCCAGAACATACCAGACAACTACCATGTGTCGGACCAAAAATGGAATATGGCTGGAGGCACTCAATCCGCACGTTCCTAACTTGGTAGTGTTCAGAAACGTTGACACAGTCTTGTGGGGAAATAGAACTTATTTTGCATTCTACAGTCTACCCCCACCCACCTCTGTCACAACATTGCATGTGTGCTTCTATTTCCATAGCAAATGTTCAGATGAGCTCTCCATTATTTAGTTCTACCAGACAAGACCTGTACAAGTAAGATATGCCATTCTATGTCCACCTTGAAAACTACAGAATTTTTGAGTTGGTGGGCATTGATGGGTTATTTTTATTTTCTTCTTTCAATTATTTCCCCTCAAATAAGGCAATAAAGCCACTAAGATGCAATGGTTTTTTTTTTTTATCATAGATCATAAACTATGAATAATATCAGATTTCTATCTTAATTTTTTTAATTATTATTGGATATTCCAGTGAACATTAATGGAATGGGTTTACTGCGCATTCTATTTCTTTATAATCTATAGAAGTCCCAAATTATAAATGTGTTAAAAAATAAAAATCTGAATTTGCATTTTCAGTGTTGCTAAAAAGCATAAACAGGTTTCTTCTTCCTTCTAAGCTTTGTTCTCACTTTAAAATAGAAACCGGAAACTTGTTTGTTAGCTTTTGCATGTTCACCTTGATCTAAAAGAAAAAAGAAAGAAGTTTCATACAAACATCCTCTATTAACCTGAATAGTTTAGTGTTTGATAATAGAAAGGAATATACATGCCAAAAGAAAAAAAATACTTTTTCTTTCTCATACATTAGGTTGATTTGTAAAATGCAAAAAAAACGCTTCCATCTTATTCTTTGTCTCTTTCTGTTCGACTTTCTAGAACACATATTGTGCCTTTCCCTTTTTCTTACAAATATTCATTAATTAAAACTGTCTAATCAATTGGAGAGAAAAGACTTTATATTTCCTTTTGATTCGAATTACAAGAAAAGCATTGTCCTCTTTTTATTTACTTTTCATGGCAAGATATTTATTTTTGCCTCGTGCCATAATGCAGCCAAGAATCAATCTGTATATTTCCTCGCCATTACTGTCCGACAAGAGTTTGCATTCGTTACATGGATACCGGTGTTGTTTCTTTTTATATTAAAAACTCGTTCGATTTAAACCTTGTTTGATTTGTAGAACCATTTGAATGTTAGACTTCCAAACAACAAATGCATAAATTTACTAGTTACAGTCGGTTACTGCTTTATTTACTGGATGGTGCAGTTCTCGTTATTGCAGAAAATGGAACTGGCGAACTAAGTTCAAATTCTGGATGAGGCAGTTGTATTCTGTTTGTATTTCTATAAACATTATTTTAAATGAGCGCACCCGTTTGGATTACCATCACAGTTTAAAATTAGTGATGTCAACACAAATACATAAACCCAATAAAGCAGTGGTTCCCAAACTTTTTCTCTGGGACGCATTTTTGGAATGAAAATTTGCTTGTGCATCACAAAATTTTATGTGATAAAAAGTACATTTAAAAAAAAAACAAAACAAAAAAAACAGAGAGAGAGAGTTAATGAAAGATAACAATGGATTCGAAATCAGAACATTATCATTGATAACTCTCTCCTCCAATTTGCGGACGCTAATTACTATATTCTTGATACTTGATATAATGCTAAAATATCAAAATGATAAAACCAGTCAGTAATTATTTATAACTATACTGGGACTCGTGCATGCAATTACAAGTAATTGATAATATTTTAAATTTTGAAATCATTTATTTTTGGCATATGAATTTTTTGAAACTTTTTAAGTTGTCTTTCAATCAATCCACCTCACCTGCTACCCTCTTCCGCCACACTTACGAGGTGCACCACATTGTTTAGGAATCACTGTACTAAAGGAACGTTTATAGTAATAATAGATGGGCACATGGTTGAGAATGTTTGCTTCCTGACCTTGAAATACTGGTTAATTATAAGAACGAAGACTTCTTGATGTTATTGGACTGGGGAGGTATTCCCAGCATGTGACGCTGTTAGGAAGTGCCTAAAAACCATATCACTGGTTGGCCCAAACCTTGTGAGCGAATTTAAGCAAATAAAATAATTTGGAGATGGCTGTGTTAGCACAAAGGCATCGTGACTGAGGATTTGTGTACTGGCTTTGTTTGAACTGGTTCTGTTGATCACGCCAGTTATGTGCTCTTGTCCCCAAAACTGTAACTAAGGTCTGTTCAGCATAGTTGCAATAAAGACCACAAGTTGACTCTGTTGGTGTTGAATAAATACAAATGTGCCTGAGCAGGCATCTACAACAGGGATTGGCTAGCTGCCAGAGTAGACGGGCACACTCAGAAACAATCAGTCAGCTTGTATAGTAATAAGAAAAAAATATCCGATTAGAAAGTTCATTTAAAAATTATTTGGTCTTTATTCTGGGTGCAAAACTAAAACGAGCAGATATAGGTTTTGAAATGTCCCAATGAGAGATGGACATTCCTTAATTAATCAAGACTTGCCTTATCATGATGACTTCCTGTGGCCAAATGGATAGTAACTCTGGAAGAAAAATCAGAATTTGAATTCCAGTCAGCTTTGTTGAATTCATGTATGCATAGATATTCTTGGGAAAGGTATGAATTCATCTCCCCACTAACTGTGGGTCAAATAATAGACTATTTGAAGAAAAAAAAATCATTATTCTCAAAAAAATTGTTCATACAATATTCAATTGCGCTCTCTCTATCTAATATATATATATATATATATATATATAAATATTATTCTTACAATCCCAAAATTTTTCCAGTTTTAAATGGCAATCAAAAGATTAATAAATGTCAAAAAAAAAAAAATTGGCTTGTAAAATGGTTTGTCTGATGGAAAAATGAGAATACTGGTTTAATTTCTGCCATGAATCACATTTTTTTTTTTTTCACAAGGACTCCTTGGTCTTTAGTTGGCAATAATTTCACTGTAACATGTCAACTCAAACACAAGTACCCACCAAAAATAACATTTCTAGTAATAATGTTGAATTAATTCATTTAAAAAATAAAATAAACTTTCAACTAATGCCTTTGGAAAAACATAGCTCTATCTCTTCTCCCCTCTCATTGTGGATTAAATAATAGGTCAGTGTGTGTTTTGTAGCCATGGATGGGATCCAGTCTAAAAGAAGGAAAACTGAATTCAAACCAATTGGCAGCAATATGATGAATATCTCTATCATAAGGACTCTGGCAAATGGTGCTTAAGTTTTAAAACTGAATCACAAAAATTCTGTCTTTATTTCTGACATCTGAAGAAGGTCAAAGAGTACAACAACCAGAATACTTTGATAACACAAAGATGGGGATATTAGTCTAACTGTAAATAATATATGCTTTACACAAGTGTTTGAATAGTAATTTAGAATTTTCTAGTCATTTTATTGTTTCTAAATACAGACAGAAGTAACACTGCTACTCTTCCGTTTCCTTTGTATTGGATTTGTTTGCTCAGTTTATGAAAATGCCTGCAGTTACATACATTTATCTCGGAACCTCTTAGCATTATTCTTGCGTTTTAACTTCATGAGTTGTAACTACAGAGTTCCACTTCCTTGAATATAGGTTAACTATTAAAATAAATTTGAGAACAAAGCCTACTTGCTTATTTCTCCAAACAATAATATAGGATAAGTGTCGATGTAGGGGACAGGGCTGACCATCCACTATCGTAGTTACTATCTCTGCTGACCTGCGTATGGTAATAATTGGTTTTGTACTAAAAGACTTTTCTGTCTTTTCATTCTTGCCACACTGGAGAGAAAGAATGATTTGTCATGTAACCAGAATGTAGAAAGCTTATGGAAATGGTTTGCCCTCAGATTTGGGAGTTCAGTAGACATGGAGAAGGTGGGAGTAGGGCGGGAGGTAAGTTGAATTGTTTCCATTGGGGGGGGGGTGACTAGCTGGTTAATTGGGTAGAAGGAATGCAGTTGTTTTTCGTTTTTTATATCTTCTGTCCCGCAAGAATAGCTCAATTGTTTTGTGGTTTAGCTTGGCTTCTAGCTTCCATTTTTGGCAAACAAAAAAAAACAAAAAATATATATATATATTTATATATAAAAAGAAAAATGACAACATCTTAGATTAGTCTTTCTGTGGCCGAAGAATAAACATCTCCCCTTTTCCTTTCTCTTTATTGTAAGGCCATTTGTTGAAAGGTGTAGGCTGAGGCGGGGGGTGGTTTGCAGCAGGTTGAAGCCCCAAGGAAACGTGGGCTTTGAGATAGGCATTTTCTCTCTCTACTCTCTCTACCTCCTTCCAGATTTATATGAAGCAGCTATTGTCTGTTTTAAGAATTTGTGCCAAAATTGAGCATCTTTTAAACTAAAATTTTCTATGAACATTTTAATGTAGATGAAAAATTATTTATTTAGCTGGTGAAAATATTTTTCAGACCTCCATGTTTTCTGTCTTGAAGAAAGAAACTCTTTTTCCCCGACTGTGGCTGCAGCTTTAATATTTCTTCATTTTTTAAATAAAATGCTTATCTTAAAAGGTAGGTAGGTAGGTAGATACGGTAAAACCTGTTCATTAATTAGTAGCTGCATATTAACATAATTTAGCAAACCCTGAATTTTCACATATCACAATGAACAAGTATTTTCTAGGGGAGGTTCCATGACTTGAGTGCCTCTTGAGACTTAACCTCAATGCAAACCTCAAGTAGAACTTGTAAATACTAGCTAAATATACTGGGAAAATGGTCAGTTACCTCTACTACTTCTAAGTCTTCTTGCCATTCTCGGATAACAGGGTTTGTAAAAATAGGAATTATTAAATTTCTTTAAAAATTGTTTGTGTAGATAAGGACTGATTTAAACAAATTGACAGATTAAACAGTCTATTTAAAATAAATTATAGCTACCAAACCGAGTCTCCCAACTATTTTTGGGAAAAAGATAAAAAGAAATGTGCATATGTAATATTATATATATATATATATATATATATATATATATATATATATATATATATATATATATTCACCTGGTTGGTCTAAAATGACTCCTTAGCATTGACATGCTGTTGGACAGAATCTAACCCACAGACTTTCTCTCTTCTACATTTACAAGTGCTGGATCAGGCTGAAAATGGAGTCCTGCTGCCATATATAGGTACCCAGTCTTCACTTTCCAGTCTCGATAGTCCAAAGACATTTCTTCGTCCTTGTGAGTGACCTGTTTCCCCACATATGTAACGTTGCGAGTCTCTTGCTACTCTATTGCTATTTTTGTGGAGTGTTCAGATAAACTACGTTCCTCAGTTCCACCTTCACGGCTAGGGTCCGCCATGCCGTGCCTCTTGCAGTGAACTACTCTTATTCCCTTCATATTCCATTGACAAGAATAAAGTTCCACTCGAACAGCACCTTCCCACGAACTGCTGCTTTTTGGAACTGACTCCCAAGAGGATGCTTTCCTGATCACTACAATTTTAACCTGTAAGTGTGGGGTTAACTCTTCCACACATATCTCCACAAACTATACTTCTTACTCTGTAACCCTCTATCTCAAGTGGCTCTTAGGGCTTGTACAGTTAGAACATCATTGTGTAAAACAAAAAATATACGTATATTAACTTTTTTTGCTAATGTTGATAGCTGCATTACAAGAGTTTGCCCGTGCTGTTGATGATCAATGTAGGTCAACTAAGAAAAGACCTGCAGGTAAATTGTATGTGATTCTCTTTTCAATAGGCAAATTAATGTTTCTCATCTTTTCTCTACAAGTTGATTAATAAAATAAAAGGTGTGTTTAGCCTGTGTCTCTCTTGTGATGAAGTGGCGGAAATTCTTCTTTTTGGTTTGCAGTCATTTCCCAGTTGTTTGGAGAAATCTCTTCACGTCTGTGTAGGATAGAGCTTTAAAGCCTCATTCAGAATTAAGTAGGATGTTCCTTGTGTGCATGTGTCGGTCTATATATGCATGCATATATACATGAACTCTGAATTTCTCTTTTCAGATGTTCTTTTTTATTATTTATTTTTTTAAGCTTTAAAAACGGATATTTGAGAATTTGCATAGTTTTGTGAATACTTCTGGCTCTGCTATTGTCGAGCACTTATTAAATAATCAAAACTGTGATGTCTTTCTCTAGGGATTTTTTTATCACCATCAGTAATTTGGATTACCATCTGAGAATTCTTGGGATCATTTATATTGAAACTAAGCAGCCTTAATTTTGCCTTTGCAAGCAAAAGGAAAAGCTGCTGGTTCTAAATGTAATCTTTACACTGCAGATTCCCTGTTTGTTTTTTTTTTTTTTGTTTTTTTTGTGTGCACATATTTTTGTCCTTTGTTTGCTTTGATGAGTGTAGATTGATAAGCAATTAGCCCCTTCCTTATTTAAGTAAATGCTGTGTTTTTAATTAACAGTATTAATTACATTTACTGGCCTGAATGTTTTAAGAAATTTTGTAGAAAATATGTGCTTCTTTGACAGGAATTGAACCTGTAACCCTTATGTGGGGAATGTCATTTGATCTGACATGCTGTTAATCACTCAGGCCAATAAATTAATACCGTTTAATTACAAAATATGGGCAAACATATTTCTTGTAAAAGTCACCCGCAGATTCAGAATGAAATTTTGATTTCAAAAATTTGTCGCATAGTAAATCAATTAACTCCAACTGATATCTTGTCTGTCACTTATATTAGATAGTCTAGGTGTAAAGTTGACAGGTCAGACAAAAATCCTTTGTGGGCCTGATGCGGCTGACCTCCTGTGATGGAATACTGCATGTAAACCTATTGCAGAATGCATGATTATCACATATCGGCATGTTGTTATTATTATGCCAGAGGATTGTTTACCTTGAGATTTTACACAGAGTACTGAAAAATAACATGCTTTCGGTGGCCAGAAGTGGTATAAAGATCAGTTGAAGTCCGTTGTCGAGCAACTCGGTGTCCAACCCAGCCAACTTGAGATACTTGTTAATCAGAGGGGCGAGTTCCAATTCCAGTTGGATTCATTATATTCACTTATGTGCAATTTACCTTTGGGAAAGGTATGAATCCACCCTTTCTCCCCCATCTATGGGTTAATCACTGAAACACTACCCCTCCCCCAAGTTCTTACAATCTAAAAATATTTTCTGACTTTCAATAACCTGTAAATGTTTGATAAGTCGTAGAAAATGAATCCATCGCGCTTTCAAGAATCAAATGACATGGAACCCGCAGTAAAGATTGAACTTGCTAACAACAGCTTTTGGGATTTGTTTTACTTCATGCTCGGTGCTTTTCAAGAATCTGAATATGTTTCAGTTAAATATCTTATGATCCTTGGGAATCGGCATGGGTGTGGGGGGGTGCTCGTGGTGATTACAATTCTGTCAGTTGCTTGGTAGTAGCAATGTCTACATCAGTCAAAATGGTTGCATCAGTCAGTGGTATTTTTGGTAAGGAACACATGTCCGCTAAATCTTTCCAAGAAAAATTCCAAAGCTCCTTTTCATTGAATGCAGTAGATGATGTAACCAGAGCTGCAAGCATCCAGTTTCGACTTTGATTACATTCTGCTAGGTTTGGTATCATGTTAAAATGTGGTGGAAAGTATCTTGTTCATATGTTACTTACATTCTATCTATAAATATTTGGGATGTGGCACACTTATACACACACACACACACACACACACACATACACACACACACACACATATACACACACACACACATATAAGCACACATATACACACACATATAAGCACACATATACACACACACACACACATATAAGCACACATATACACACACACACATATAAGCACACACACACACACACATAAGCAAACATACACACACACACATATAAGCAAGCAAACACACACACACACACATATAAGCACATATAAGCACACACACACACACATAAGCACACATACACATTTCAATATAATAATGTAATATAATCTCAATATAATCATTTTTATCACTTGACAGTTTTAAGTGCAGAGAAAATTTTTAAGCGGTTATAAAATAATAAAATGGATATTCTGTGATCAATACAATCTTATTGAAAGTCTTGACGAGTGAGAAATTGCGAAACGTCGAGTTGACTCCAGTAAGAATAGAACTTTATTATTTCTAATATAGATTTCTGCAGTTTCATAGACAAACCTTTTCTTAATTGTTCAGTCCCCTCATCAGGAGGTTTCGGCAGTATTATATTATTATTATTATTTTTTTTTTTTTTTTTTTTTTTTTTTTTTTTTTTGCACATCCATATTTATCTACTAAACTGTACAAAGCCTTCCGACATCCCTATTATATGATGTGTTAGCATTAGCGACTTGTGATTGTACATCACCCAACCCCTCTTGGTATTCATTGAAGGGGAAAATTAGTCTAATGACGGTGTAAAACTGAACAAATTGCTATATTTAATTCTTTCATTGTAAAATGCTTAAACACTCGACAACATTAATGGGTTTTTATATGGTTGATCGGAAGTTAATTCTTATAAATTATATAAAATACAAACTACTTTTAAAAAGTTCAGATAATTTAAGAAAGATGAGACCTCCTTACTCTGTGGAGTATAGGGCCTCAACTTCTCCAAACTAGATGTGGCTGCTATGGTTGCTATACGTTTTTACAGTGTGGAGTTGGCAGGTTTTGCATTCATGGCATATCAGTTATTGGCACTAAGAGTTGAACTGGCATGCCAAGTTCAAATTCCAACTAAGTTTATTGCATTCACTTTTACACAGATACCCTTGTGAAATGTCTAACATCATCTCTTCTTCCCTCAGCCAGTTAGGAGTTGAATAGAACAAACTGGGCTTTCTAGCCTTGGTTGGCAACTAGTCTGGAAGAAGGACAACACTCTCATAAAAACCTACTTGTTAGAGAAACCATTGCAACATCTAGTGTGAAGCTGTGACCCTTACCTCCCAGGGTAGTCTAATTGCTTTGAGGAGGATATGTGATGAACTGTTACTGTATTTGACAGTATAAAATGAGCTTTTCCCCAAAAATAGCTTAAAAAAAATCTGCCTGCTTTTTATATGAAACATTGACTTTCATCTCGAACATTCATATATGGATAAATTTATCTTAGGCAGTCACCCAGCCTAACTCCTGCTCAAATCACATTAATATTATTATTATTATAGGTTGAGGATTCTTTATTAAAAATTCTTGGGACCAGAAGTGCTTCGGTTTTCAGATTTCTTTTTTGATTTTGTTATATATATATATATATATAGCATCTATAAAATTGGGTGGCTTGGGAATGGAACCCAAGCATAAACACGATATCCCTTTACATTTCATAACAGTTTATACACTGAAGGTTGTTTTGTATAAATAACATGTACCCTGAAAATAGTTTCAGATAAAATTTAATAAATTTTCTCTACATACTGATACAGGTAATGACACTAGTCATGTTGGCTCACACAGTTTTAAGTGATGAAATTAAGATTTCATGTAGAAATGTTTTGTACTTTCTGTATGTGTACCGAAAAACATGATCACTACTTACAAAAAATATATAAATGCAACACCAAACAATACTTCTACATGAGTTGTAAGAAACGGGAGGGAGAGGGTACATCATTGATCATATCACTGAGTGTGAGAAGGAAAATTAGGTAAACTATCAATCTCTACCAACGATGTGTTTTGATTAAAATGTTACAATACATACACAGGTACAGTATTCGTATAAAAACAAAACATAGATTCTGATTACAGCTGAAGGTAATGAAAACTGGAAAAGGTCAGCATTTTATTTGTAACGTTGCAACAAAATCATGGTATGGGTAGCCATGTTGCTTTCAGAAATTTTCTGTTTGTGGCAAGTCATATCAGCACCTGAAAACTTTTGGATTTTGGGATACTCAACTTGTACTACTATTATTGCTACTACTAGTACTGTAAAAGCAATTATTTTTATAAAGTACCTATGACATTGTTTTATTACTGTAATCAATATAAATAACATATACCTTGAAAATAGTTTTATATAATATTTAATACATTTTGTGTACATTGAGATACAGGTAATGACGTTAGTCTTGTAATGCTCACATGGATTTTTAAGATTTCACGCAAAAATAACATTTTTTTTTTTTTTTTTTTCCTTTCTGTACGTCTACAAAAAAATATGATCACTACTCACAAAAAATATATTACTGTAGGACTTTTTTGACATTTTGAATAATATCTTTACTGAGCATGAAACACCTGGTAAGTAATCTTTATGAATGAAGATGTTGCGGTGATGATCACTAACAATAAACTGGCACCAACATAAGCTACTTAGTTGGGCTGGAGAACACTCCTTCAGGAGAGATGAGGTCACTTCCAACAGTGATGCATCATTTGGGATCTTTCCCAGTGCTTTCTGGAATTTTCCATTTCTGGCAGGTCATGTCAGGACCTGAAAACTTTTGGATTTTAGGTTTTCGGATTTTTGGATAACGTATACTCAACTTGTACTAGTATTACTACTAGTACTAGTACTGTAAAAGCAATTATTTTTATAAAGTACCTATGACATTGTTTTATTACTGTAATCAATATAAGGTGTTTTCTATATTACAATTTCTATATGTTTATACTGCTAGTTTGCTTTTTATATACAATAATGTTTTATGCTATAGCAAAAATGCTTTTGTAATGTTTTGATGGCTTGCTTGAGAGAGTATATGTTTAACCCCAGAACACTACCCATCAATTAAAGTTACACCATTTCTAACCATGGGTATATCATACCCGATTGTGAAAATATCCAAAAATAAAAATATAAATCTTTATTTGAAATATTTTACATGCAAGCACTTCAAACTTTGTAATTTGAATTAGGAATTGAAAAATATATTTAGGTAAGAAAATCAGGTACTGAAAATTGTAATTAAAAATAGGAAAATTTGCGCTGGGTACTATATACCCATGGTTAGTTTCCTAGGGTTAAATACCCTGAGAAGTTTTCTTGAATGTGCTCTGTAAATATGGCATTGTGTCACACTTTGAAATCAGTACTGATAAAAAATCACTTGTTTGAAAGAAACACTGAAGGTTTTAAATAAAAGTTATAGCTTCTACTTAATTTCAAAACTGTTTTCTGCTTAGTTTATCATAGTCAAATAAAGTGCTCCCCCCCCCCCACACACTTAGGAAAGACCTGCGCATGTGATGTTTTATCAACAAATTCCTTTCTTATCTTCGATTACTGTAGCTTTTTTCATCATATTCATGTTGGAACATCCTCCCCTCGATTCTTAATGTTATTGGCTGTCAGAATTTGCTTTTATACACAAACAGCCAGAGCAGCTGTTTTAGTGACTTGATTGTTGGCAACCCTCCATAGGGTACTGGCCTCCTTTCTGATGCAACATTTCAATATTCGTAGTCGGAGTAATAAAGTTTCCATCGTAGAAACAGATGACCAGTACAGTTTTCAAGCATTAAAACCGACACACTGCTTTCTCTGGGTTAAAATGCTTAGATGCATTTTATAATTCTCTTTGGGAGAATGGTGCCTTGTCTGGCTGCTGGACTCTCTGGGGGCGGGGGGGGGGTAATATGGTCAACTTGGCAAAACAGTCAAAGAGATATATATATATATATATATATATATGTATGTATGTATGTGTGTGTGTGTGTGTATATATATATATATATATAAGGGAGTGTATATTCTGGGACCATCTGTCATATTCCTTCAACTTGTGGGCTCCTAGCTAGCATTCAATAAGAAGTTAAGCTACAATGAAGTTTTTTTATTTTTTTATTTCCTCCTCTACTTGAGTTTGGACGATTTTTGTGTGATGTCATTTTGGGAGAAATATCAGATTTGTTTGTTTTAGAACAATCGTGGCTTTAACTGCTTTTCATTGCCATCTGCAAATTGTCTTGAATCGCAATCCGTTTCATAGCCACAATAAGAATTTGGACAGAAATTTCTAGTCTGCTATCTTTGCGGCCACTCCCAAGACCAGCTGATAAATATTGTTTTGCAGTGGGAAGATAAAATGAAAACCAAATAAAATAAAGCAATATTTACTCTATTTACATTTGGACAGTTCTCATCCTTGTTATATTCACATTTCAGCCATTGTGCCTTTTGACTTTCATGAGGTGTATATCAATCTAGATAACAGACATGAAATTCTGAAACCCTTTATTTAATCTGAGGGTGGAGTTCTTCTTTCAATTCTATGGATACCTTTTCTAGTTCTTAGTAGTGTTTAGTTATTGCTTGTCTGTCTCTATGGGGAGTCAAAGTACACACTGTCCCTAGAAATGGAACTGTCTACTCTTGTAGATTAAATAAACGGTTCAGTTCAGAATTCACTGTCTGTTGTGCAGATCGATAGACACCTGAGGAAAGGCTAGAGAGAGCAATACTATGATAGAAATAACAAAGATGAGGACAATAATTTGAATGTAAATAATTCTATCTCTTATCCCAGAAATTCAGACAGAAAATAAAGCAGGCTTGTAAGCGTCATTCATGCCCCATTTAGGAAGAAAGCTCATTGTTCTTCTCTTTTTGCCCGCTTTTTGATTACATCAGAGAAAAAAAAAATGTCTGCCAAACTTTAAATTGAAGATTCTTTTTCTTCTTTAGCATTATCAGATTGATAAAAGATCTCCAGTTCATGAAAACGAATCATCTGACCAGGTTCAGGCTTTTGACATGCCATCTGGATGAGCATGAGTGCACACTTTTGACAGACAATCTAATTTTGAGAAATGAAACTGATTTACCGTGTGCCTTCAAGTCGAAAAACAGCTCTGATGACCCTTACCTTGGAAGAGTATCTTAATAATTTTCAATAAAAAGACTCCATTATTTTGTCTGAAACTGATTAATTGATAGAAATATGGTCTAATGTGTCCGATATAATTTGAATCTGTCTAAATTGTTTGTTTTACCAAATCTTAATTTATTTAGATTTCAAAATATTTCTTCACAAGCCCTACACTTTCATCCATGATGTCATTTCCCTGATTGTCCTGGGTACTACATCAGGTAGCAAGCACCCTGCTTGATGAGGCTTGAGGTGTATGGAACCACCTCTTAATTGTTGATGTTCCCAGCTCCACTCTGACCTGTGGTAGTAGCACCGGTTAGGGTCCCAGATATGGGCAAATAGTTAACCGCAAAACTGGGGACAAAACACTATGAAAGTATAAAAAACTGTATAGTAAAAATACCAGAAATACATTTTCATAGTAAAAAAAAATATTACCAGCTATACATTTTAGTAATTTCTTTGACAAATGTATTGATGTATTATTTATTTATTTATTTATTATTATTTTTTTTTTTTTTTTTTTTTTGTTAGAAATGCTCCCAAGAAAATTAAATTTCAGGATTAAATTGCCTATAAGGAGTTGATATGCCGCTGAACAAACAAACAAACAAGTCCTTCCTCTGAAGGACTAAAATTGAAGGTCACAATAACCTGTGTAATTTGGAGTATAAGAAAGAAACGGAAATGACAAAGAGAGCCAAGCATGACAGCAATGCATCAAAACTAAGGGAAAAGTGGTGGTAAAGGTATTCAAGCATGATGGCATCAATAGCAGCAGCAGGTAGATAAGAACATTAGATTCAAGGTGAGGTGCTGTCAGGTGGGATGATTGAAAAACAAAGATTTAGAAAGGGTTTTAAAAAATTCATATATCAAAAATAAATAGGATTTCAAAATTTAAAATATTATGAATTACTTGTAATTGTATGCATCAGTCCCAGTATAAATAGTTATTGACCGGTTTTATCAATGTGATATTTTAGGATTATATCAAGTATTAAGAATATAGTAACTGGGGTCTGCAAATTGGAAGAGAGAGTTATCAATAATAATGTTCTAATTTCGAATCCGTGGTTATCTCCCTTTAACCATATCTATCTATCTATCTATCTCTCTCTCTCTCTATATATACATATATATATATATATATATATATATATATATATATAATTTTTTTTTTCTTTTTTTTTTCACATAAAATTTGGGGTGTAAACTAATTTTCATTCTGAAAATGCAGCCCAGGCAAAAAAAGTTTAATGCAGTGGCTCCTCAACTATCTTACCCAAGACACACACCCAGAGCAGTAGTCCATGTGTTTTCCCTAACACTCTAGTGAGTTGGGTGGTTGTGATGATTTATTATTATTATTCTTTTCAGTTTCATTTCACATTTAGCAAACAGTAGGGGGAGGGGGGCATTTGTGACCTGACTCTTGTTAGTAGCAATGTAACAAAAAAAACAATTTATATTCATCGTTAAGCATTGCCATTTAATCATTTGAATATGAAAAAGCAAAAAAAAAAAAAATATACCAAGTGTTTATCATTTCCAGATTAAGAGTATACAAATGAAATCATCTACTGTACCCAGTGACCTCCACCCCACCCCGTTTATAATCTATACATTGCATTTTGTGTTTCTCCTTGATGCTCATTAAAACTCAATTCTGCTTTATCCTCTACATATATGCACACACACACACACACACACATATATATAAGCATGTGGTGAATATATGTAAATGTGCACCCTAACATTCTCACCACCCCCGGAAATAAACAAAAACTCCCCACAGTCTGCTTGATCTAGTTTATTATTCTTCCACCTTCCTCCCTGTCATTTCTCAAAAAAAAAAAAAAAAAAAAAATACCTCCCTTCATTTTCCATTTTCTTTCTCTCCCAGTTGTGCACTCTTTCATAATGTTGTGTGATCTGAAAAAATGTGAAAAATTCCCCAAGTCATATTAAATACCAACCCGGGGAATGTTTGTTCGTTTCGGTTGTTGATGATGTTGTTTTTTTTTTTTGTTTTGTTTTTTTTTCCTTTCTCTTCTCTCTACTTTTCTTTGAAAAACTTTTGACTTCAAAAACAAAATGTCTACTCTGTTTTTTGAAGCATTTAAATATTTAGATTAGAAAAAAAAAGAAATTAAAAAAAAAATAATAATACAAAGATTAGAATTTTTCATTTTCAGATTTCTTTATATGAAGATTAAAATATATATATATATATATATAATATTTTCTTTTTAGAAAAATTCATTTTTATTTATCATTTGTTTGTGTGTCAGACAGAAAGAAATGCCAAATTAGTCATTTTTGGTGGTTACTATAATGATATTCAGAAATCTAAAAGTAATATGGATGTGTCTGTGGTGTACGGTATAGTTGTTTGGAATGAGAGAACAGCAGTTTGAATTCCAGTCGAGTTTGTTACTTTCACTTATGCACAAATAATATTGGGAAAGTTATGTCTCTATCTCTGCTCCCTCCAGCTATGGGAGAAATAGTAGGACTAAATTATTATCTACAAAAAATTGTTAATGCAATATCCATTCATAAAAAGAAAAAAAATAATTCTTACAATCCAAAATTTTTTTTTCTGCTTTAAATGGCCCAAGAATGGATAATAGGTAATCAATTGACTAAACTATATAAATATATATATATATATATATATATATATATATATATATATATTGGTAATACTCAGTTGAAAAAAACCTTGCATATCACAACTTGTAAGTCTATCAAAACAAATTATACCCAAGCGGGGGGAAACTGGGGGGAGTAGGAACTAGAAACATCTGAACAGAGCGAAACAAATCGTCCGGTGCCTTTTTAAGTTTTTAGTTCAAAGGAAAAAAAAAAAACAAGCGAGTAATAAAGCTAAGACGTAGAGTGCTCAATATGCTAAGAAGAGCAGGGATAAATGAAATAAATCCTAAAGAGCGAGGAACAACCTACCTAGGTTTCACCTAAACTGATCTTCAGGGTATCCCGAAGATTTGTTTAGGTGAAACCTAGGTAGGTTGTTCCTAGATCTTTAGGATTTATTTTATATATATATATATATATGCACATTTCATTAAAAATGACTGACAAGGTGCTTTTATTAGTTTTTTATATAATTTCTCGTGCGATCTAATAATTTTTTTCATTCCGGATGATAAATTATATAAAAATTGTCCGAATGTTCTTTTTATCCGAGCGCTTTTGGCTATACATTTAGCTATTTTCGAGGATTATATTTTAAGTGTTAAAATTACAAATAGTTTGTTGTATGTATGTTTTATAAAAAGAACATTTGGACAATTTTTATATAATTTGCCATCCGGAAAGAAAAACATTATTAGATTGCACGAGGAATTATATAAAAAAAACTAAATAAAAGCACCTTGTCAGTTGCTTTTTAATGAAATGTGCATGAAAGGATTGCTGCCTAAACACACACATACACACACACACACGTGTGTGTGTGTGTGTATATATATATATATATATATATATATACACACATGGTGTGATGGGTAAATTAAATTGTTGGCATTTTATATTTTTAATTTCATGCATGTGCATTGTTTTGTTTTTGATTTTGTCAAATGCAGTTATAGTAGGGTCAGTTTGGCACCGTCTGTGAGAAAAAGAGCGCCATGATGCAATTCATTCAGCCAGAAATTTGGAAATGGCATGCTGCATTGCTTGGCATGTGCGCCGGAAGCTCCAATACAAACATTTCAGAGTGTTTGAGTGTCAATTTGAGGACAGTCTAGAGGATTCGGAAAGAGTTGGATGAGGCTAATGGTGATTATAAAGACACAGCATCTTGGAAAACTTAATCTGATTTTTCTGATAAAAGAACTCCTGAATTTGTTTGTGAGATCCAGGCTGTGATTGACAACGATCCTTCCAAGACAATCAGGTCCATAGCTAGGAATACATAGGTGTCCGAGTTTCTTATCAGACATTCATGAAGACATTCGGTATTTCTCATACAAGATGAGAAAGGGCCAATTTTTATTCCAAGCCATGAAGGACAAGAAGAAAGACTGTGCTGCAAAGCTTTTGAACAAACTCGGGCATTCCCACCAACCGAACATGCTTTGTTTTTTTTCTCAGATGAGAAAAATTTCTGCCAGGATAAGATGGCAAACAGAGAACAACTGTTGGCTTGCTGTATCCCCAAAAGATGTACAGAGAATGATGAAAACGAAATATCCAGTCAACATCATGGTGTTTGGAATGGTCACTCATGATGGTGAGGTTATGCCTGTATTCATCTTCCCACTGGGCCTCAGATTCAGTGTTGAGGCCTACATCAAGTGCCTTAAGGAGGTAGTGCTGCCTTGGGCCAAGAGGATGGCTGCTGGAAGACCCAATGTCTGGCAACAGGACTCTGAACCATGCCACACAAGCAGGAGAACAGTTATAGCTGTCTGACAATTTCTGCGACCACATCACACCTTCCATCTAGCCACCTAACTCCCCAGACTGCAACCCCCTTGATTATTATGTAAGACCAAAGATAAACTGAAGGCAAAGATTATAGCAGCATTCTCCAACTTAGAGATCATGCAGAAGAGTTGCAGGAGATTCCAAAGTCGTCTGGAGGCTGTGGTTGAAACCAATGGAGATTTTTATTGAACAAATTTACTCTTTAGTATTTCAGGATATTTTTGCTTAATTTTGGTAAATATATCTGTTAAAATGAAATGTCAGTGTTATTTTCATTTTTGCATTATTTATATGACAATTTATCCATCGCACCCTGCATATTTCCTCCAAGTAGCTATATATATATATATATATATATATATATATATATATATATATATATATATATGTATATAAAAACTAGAAGGACTAAGTATCAGGTTTAAGAAGATAGTTGATTGACTGTTTTCCCTACATGTCTTTAGCATTATAGAATTAATAAGTAAAAAGTTGTTTCTTTTTGTTTGTTTTTTTTTTCCCTAGATTAAGTTGCATTGTTCTCATGACATTAGATTATATTGTGATGGTTCATGAACTTCACCTACTTTGCACCAAGTACATTGAGTAGTTTTCTTTGACCCCTTTTCTATATATATATATATATATATATATATATATAAATAAACTTTACAATGTTGGGCATTGTGATAGCATTAGAACCACAGAGTTTTCAAATTCCCCATTTAAAATACAGAAATATCACGCCATACACTGTTAATTGGTTTCAAACGCTGTGATGTGTCCTGTTATTATTTTTTTTTTTATGTAAGCCGGATCTAATGCCTTAAAAATGAGGGCAAATGCTTTGTAAGTAACTCGCAGAAGAATGTAACTATCACTAGGCCTTAAAGAATGCTAAAGAAACATTTTAGTCTTACTTTTTATAGAATAATGTATACAATTAATAAAAGTTAAAGACCTGTTACTAAGAGCCACAAAGGATAGGAAGTTGTGAAGAGCCATAATTGCCCCGTGAAGAGACACTGCACAGTCAGTTGTTTCATTTAACCCTTTAGCATCCAAAACACTCAAATCTGCCCCGTAAATATCGGCTCTCAATATTCAACTCACTGTAACCTACCCTCTGCATCAGTCAGTTATGTGCCATGCGTGATACGCACTTAGGCGATCATGTATCTTTCTATACATAACTGACGAGGCAGAATCCCCCCCCCCCACAGTAGGTTGCCATTTCTTTCTACGGTAGACCAGTTGCCATCCAAGGCTATAGAACCTAGTCTGTCCTGCTATTTACGCATAGCTGGTGGGAGAAGATGATTCATATCTTTCCCAAGGGTATTAGCACGTAAGTGAATGTAATGGATTCAACTGGAATCTGAACTCGGCTCTCGGATTCCTCAACTCCATGCATACTCTACCATAATGAATGAAGACATCAATGCAAAGAACACAGAAGTCACGCAAACAGTGAGATTTTGGCCACAAACTGAAACTTTGATATTTGCAGGGTGGGTTTGAGTGTTCAATGCTAAATGGTTAAAAAGGAATTCTAATGATAAAAGTACAATTTTTAAGGCTTGGATTTATCTATCTTCTATCTATATATAAAATTCTGTGACTTCTATTAGCCTGTTCAACTGACACTCTAAAATAGCCATACATTGACTGATTAAAACCAAATTTTGGGGAGAAGTGCAAATGAGTAAATGACTATAAAGTACAGTTGGTTTTACTACGGTGCATAACTTAGTATACTAAATTTTGGAAAAATGAAGTTTTATTATTTAACATGCATTATAAGTTCACCACTACACTGGGGACAGACATCAAACACCTTAACCACTAAATACTGTGAGGATTTCAACATGTCGGTGTTTTAAAAAAAATTTCTAATAATAGAAATTTGTACTTTTTATCATGAACATGTTGGCTTACCTCCACCTAAACTATGCCATTTTGTGGTATGAAGTTGGTTTTTAAAGCCAGGTATTTTGGTTTGTGTCTATTTGCTCATTAATACCACTGACAATATAGCAATAATTTGTCATAATGAGAAGGTGTGTCAGTTATTTTGACTGTCATGCTCTCAACATTTCCTCTCTTTTGTCGTTTCATGTTGTGGTTTTAACTATCAAACGGAGATTTACACTTGATAATTTCCCCTCTAATTTATAAAAACCTAGTCTTTGGGAAATAGTCCCCACCCCAAAAGACTAATTGATTTTTAAAAAATATTTATTTATTTATTTTTTCAGTGTTACCTATTTTATGATTATTATTATTATTAGAGTGTGGTAAGCTAAGAGACTGAGGTACAAATATTCAAAGCCCAATATACTTATTTTGATACATAATCTAATAAGTGTATACCAGTTACAGGCATCACAGCCAAATGTGTGTGATATGGTGATAGATTTAGATAAAAGTGGCAAGTGGGGTCTAGTTAGAAATGTAAACCAGTCAACTTACTTTCTGATTGAGTTTTTCCCAGTATGAACATGCAACTCCCAAGTTGCCTTATCTGCCTCATCCTTCCAACTGAGAAGAAGAAAAAAAAAAACACTCTCCACACTTGGCTGTTATTCTTTTCTACTACTCCTGTTCATGAACAAATACTCATGGTGTGACAACCCTTAACGTACATGCCCAACTGATTTAATTGTTTTCAGCTGCTTGTATATTTATTGCCAGTGTTGTCATTAGCTCTTAGTAGATGAGATGACAAGGCATCATATCTTGTCTCGCTTGTAGTACGCTGAAGCAGCAGCAAATCTGGGGAAGAAAAAAAACAAACTTGCATTTGTTTTTTTGTTTTTTTATTGGGAATTCACCATCTTTTAAAGATGAAACAAGATGAATGGATATTGTGTCATAACCATGAATTGTTATAGATTGAGACTGTCATAAACTGAAGACTTACCAAATCTAAAGAAAACTGCTTTTAGATTTAGATATCACTTGGAATCTTTTCCAGTTGTTTGAGTTTAAGAAACAGGTGCCATGAGCAATAATGATACAGACGGCAATTTCTTTCTTCATCTTTTAGCTTTTAATAATTGCACTGCATGCAGTAATTGGTTTCTAATGAACTATTCTTTGTTATTTTTCAATCGTCTGCTTCCTGAAAAATTCTTGATAAATTTCTCTTTATGAAATTGAATAAAGATGCAATTCTTTTGAAGGTTAAAAAAAAAAAAAATTGAATCATTGATGAAAATTTAAAATTTTAAAATTCTCTAAATTATCCATAATTTATTTCATATAAAATCTTAATGTCAGTCTCATTCAAGAATATACAATACATAAGACTTTTATTTTATTCTATTTTTTTTAAAGACAGATGTGTGTACGCTCACTCGGACATAAATCTACCGAAGTACCATCCACACCCACCTTACTAATCTCCATTTAGCAACCGGTAGGCAAAATGGAAATTTAAGAAAAGGATTCATGTGATGAAACTGTTCTTTTTCTCCCAAATGAGTTGACCTTTAAAAATAATCAAAAATAAAAACTTTTAAAAATTGTATTATTGCATTCCTCCAAGAATTAATTATTCCGTGTTATCACAGCGAAATGTGCTTATGACCACATCATGTTGAAACATTGTTTCCCCATACGCTCACCAAAGTTAAGCAACATTGAGACTAGTCAGTACCTAGATGGGTAACCACTTGGGAATACCAGGTACTGCAAGCGTGGATGTGTGGGTAGTGTAATGGATAATGGCTTGGAATTGTTAATTGGAGAGTAGAGTTCTAATTCCAGTGTGGTTCGTTTATATTCACTTGCATGCAAATACCCTTATGAAAGGTATGAATCCACCTCTTCTCCTCCCAGCTATGGGTTAATTAGTAAGACTTTTATCACTAAACCATTATTATCTAAAAAAAACAAAAAAAAAACAAATTCTTACAATGTAAAATATATTTTTTTGGGTTTAAATAACCTGAAAAGAGTTAAGTCATTGAAAGTAAATCAATTGCAGGGGAAAATGCCAAAATAATATAATTTATTCGAAATATTATTCTCTTGATGATTATAGACAATAAATTTTACCAAGTACCTTCTAACCATCTTCAGTTGTCCATTGTCTTGACTGATCTGCGATGTTTGGTCATTTGTGTGATTTTTGTCCTTGTGATGCCAGTTCTTTTCTTCTTTTTTTTGTTTGGTTTCTGAACCAGTGCCCCTGCCTGATCCAGGGATTAAACATGACCACTAGATAGCATTAATGCATGTTTAACCAACATGTATATATCCACTATGCCACTTCCCTGAAGACCTTAAGTAGTGTATTTTTGGAGCCTTTTATATTTAATGTCAGATGCTTTTGATATTTGTTTACCATGCCTGGTTTGTACCACTAATAAAAACAATAGTTTGAATTATATTGACTATTCCTCAACTAAAATGAAATACAAAGCCAAGATATTAGTTAAATAATTTTCTCTTGTGGCAATATTCATGCTTCTTATTTGATTCCAACTTTAATTCAGTTTTGTAAATTCTGGGTAGAATTCACTATAAGTTTCTTGTAAGATCAAAACACACTATTCAAAATTCTCTTGATATGCTTCTGTTTATTAAAGCTTGAGAGATAAGTCATTGATTTTTAAGTATAGACTTAAAAAACAAAAAATAGTTTTGCTTTGTAAAATGTGGTAAAGACTTAATTACGTTAGTCACAGGTGGGGAGCAGTTGGTTTCACACATAAAATCACCAAATTTTGATCATTATCATGACAATTATTTTCTCCTGAGAAATATTAGATGGTCACCTGCAAACTGTTATTAGCCACATGTGAATCCCATTTTAATGAAGTCTTTTTCTTGGAAGTGTTTATCTGAATGTGAATTTTGCTTAAAAAAGAAAGATAAAAAAAAAAATAAAATTTCTCTCCTCACAACAAAGCTTGATTAAGAAATGTATATTTTGAAGTCACAAATCTGTTTTGTCACAATTTTATTCCTTTCATTGGGGCGACAAATTTATTTTTCTTTTCAATATTGCCTTGAGTTTGTCTCTCTGTATTATAGAATTAAATTTTGTTCATAAAGGCAAACCTAAAATGGTTAATTAAAACCGGATTTTTTAAAAATTTTCATTGGTTGAAATATTGCAAGACTATAATTGAAAAAGGGATTTCTAGAATGCAGATTATGATTAAACAATTTTCTTTATTTTTTAAAATGGACAAAACAGACGAAAAGTGAGAGGAATAAAAACATTTTTCTTTTTCATTTTTTTAGTTTTTATTTTCGTACAAATTTTGCAGAGACTTTACATACACAAACTAATTACACACACACACACACATATATAGGCAGGAAATGTTTAAGATAACACATTTTGTGTTGATTATTTTTATTGATTGACTTTTTGAAATTACGAATAATTCTTTCCTGATAAGGGATAAATTCCGTCCGAAACTGTTAGAAGGTTGAAATGGTTTTACTTTGTAAAACGTGGAAAAAATTAGTTCGATTAGTAGAGGGAGCAGTTGCACCAACTGCACCTTTTTTTTATTTTTTTTTATTTATTACTTATTTATTTATTTATTTAATTTTTTTTTTTTTTAACATTTTGATGAGACTTTGCTGTAATTTTTGGGTCTTAATATCTTGGTAAGCTGCATTAATTTAAATTTGCCTTAGAGAACATTTGCTGTCTAAATACACATGATTTAAATTGCATGGTCAACAAAAAGTTTGTTGTCTTTAATAATATATTGTCATCAATTAAACAAAATTGAATACTGCCTTTATACACATCCTTGTTTTTAGATTCCTGAAATTTCAGATCTGCCAAAATGTAAACAGTAATTTCTGAAGATAAAGGTTTGAATCATGCTGGAGGCAGTATTTTTGTTTTGAGATTTCTCAAATATTTAAAATACTGTTTAAAAAAAATAAAGTGAGCATCTACTCAAATATGAGTATCCACTAAAAATAACATTTAAAGTGTTTAAAACCTGTTGGATTAACGAATAAAAATCCATTACCATTTTAGAAATTGCTTCGTTTCGGATTTGAATACAAATAGTTATAAACTTTCAGGAATCTGTCTGTCTGTGTGTGTGTGTGTGTGTGTGTATATGTATATATATATATATATATATATATATATATATATATAGTGAAGGTGGAGGCACGGTGGATAGTGGCTCGCTATCAGCTGAAATTTCTAGGGCACATAATGAGGAAAGAGGGCTTGGAGAATTTGACACTCACAGGGTATTAAAGGCAAGAGGCAGCATGTAAATTATCTGAATTGCTAGTGTAAATGGATGGTAGAACAGGAAATGGGATGGATAGTAAGGAGACAAACATTGGTTAGAGCTATGAAGAATAGGAAGTTATGGAGAGCTATGATCACCCACATCCTGAAGGAACACGGCACATAATAGAAGTCAGGAAAGTAACCCAAGCATTAAAATATATATTGGTTATTTGAATTTATTAAATTTTTTATCTTTTTTTTTAAATTTTTGTTCAGTTAAAATTTATCAAAGAAAAATCATTAGCTAAAGTTAATAGATAGGAAGTTGTGGAGAGTTGTGAACGCTCATGGCTTGAAGGGACATGGCATATAAAAGAGTGTTGATTAATTGGTGGCTTAGATTTTAAATATTTTCTGTTTGGGCTATTGTCTTTGTTGTTATTACGTTTAATTTTGTACTCTCCAGCTTTCATCAGGTGCCAATCCGGATAACCTGATGATGGCTGGGGAGTACAACTGCTGAAATATAACAACAACAAAGATAAGGACAACAGTGTACATGAAAAAAAAAAAAAAACTGTAAATTTTAGTATTTGAAATGAATTTTGTTACTTTTTATGGTGTACCAATTAATTGTAATGTTTCAGTGTATATTAGACTCGCATGCTTACTAATCTTGTTTAGACTTTTGGATCATAGTAGTTTAAGAATTCTTAGCAAGATAACTTAGAATTGTTTCAGTGTCGGTATGGCACAATGGGTTTGCAGTGTACTTTTCTGTAATGATTTAGTTCTCATCTTCATGTTTTGAGAGTTCTTTAATTAACAAAAGTTACTACTTCCCTGCTTGTCTCAGATTCAAGGAGTGTATGTTATAAATAACTTTAGGATTTGTGTTTTAGGTGTGGTTAGGGCAGGGGGTTATGTTGACATGGTGCATGATAGCTTGTTGAAGAAAAGCTACCTCTCCAAAATGTTTTGTGTGCGTGTAAAAATATTTGTTCTACATTTTGTTCCGACACTTGAATGCTTTCTTTTAATACTTCATGTTAATACAATCTGTGAGAAAGGTTTTCCGTTTCTCTTGTGGATTTCCCACCTGATGAGAGTTAAAGAATGGATCAGTTGAAATGTGTTAAGAAGTCTGCAAAGAAAGGACTTGAATAAGTGAAAAATTGTAATGTTACTGAATTATAGATACTCACACAAATATATACACATACACCCATCACACACACTCCCAAAGAACTAAAAGATAACATACACTTAATACACACACACACACACCCTTCCCAGCAACCAATAAAACTGTCAAAATGACCAAGGAGGTCATTCTGAGAATCAGGAATCTCCCATCCTCTATCTTAACAACTTAAAAGCGGCTCTTTAACCAATACTAGGACTGACTAAAATTAACGATAAAAAAAAACAAATGAAAACTACAGGCAAAGCCATTCACTCCTGTAGTTCACAGCTACTAACAAATTGGAATTTTTTTTCTCCTGATGATGTCTATGCTGGCTGAAACTAGTCAAGGAATCTAATTGAAATAATAAAACAAAAAAAAAATTAATGTACAACTTGGTAGAGGCTGATAAGTGAATATAATGAGGTGAACTAGGAACTTGAAGAAGTTAAGAATGTAATTTTCAAGAAAGCATACATGGGAGAAAAAGTGACATTTGCTTTACATTGGAACACGCAGTGAATGTGAGTGATTACACTCTGTGGACATAGAATGGCGACTCCTAGCTGCAAAGTCTGAACTGATTCAAGTACTGGTGGGCAGGTGTTTGGGTCTCATGAACATTTGCTATATAAATAGCGATAGAGTATTGATAGGATTGCAATGTTGCATCTTTGGGCTGCAGTATGGGAAATAAGTCACCCCTACAAGACTGCAAGTGTTTTGGAACTCTATCAAGGCTAGAAAGTGAGGAACGGACAGTTTCAGCTTGTAAATGGCACAGATACACTTTGACGTACCTTATGAATGGTAATAGTGGGAAAGAAATTCTGCAAAATCTGTAAACATTGTCAAATATCAATTTTTAGATTTTTGAAGCATGTTCTGTAGGAGTTTGGAAATATAAATTTACATCTAGGACTCACCCAATGCTACCCTCTACGGAATTGAATTGTCCTTGTTTCCTTTGTATTCCAGTAGAAAGGAGAAATTTCCACTAAACTCCCCCCCCCCCAAGAATTGATATATTGTAGAACAGGGGCTGTTGCATGAATGCTTCCCTGAACACTGCAACATTAACCCCCTCTTTAAGTGTCATATATTGTCCTCTTAATTTCCACTTGGTCATGTCTCGCCCCCCCCTCGAAATGTCCACCCGGACCTGTCCTGAGTTATCTCCCTTTATCATTAGGAGGTACAGCCATATGAACATCTAATCTAAAAACTTTGGTGCCAAAATTCAGTCTGTATTTTTCTTCAACTAGGTAAGACATTTCTTTTGTTATTCATTAATTTTCCTTCACACTGAAGAATATACATTGTGTTTCTTCCATTTCCATAGAATTCTAATAAGATGATTTTTGCTTTAAAAGCCAAACATGTAAAATCTAAAACCCTGAACATTATGATGATGAATATTTTATTCATCCTCTTTGATGATTTTGTCTCTTTGTCCTCATTTTGCTGGCATCACTTAAACTAAAGCGCGTAGCTCCTCATCTTCGGAGATTTATGTTTGTTTATGTTTTCAGGCCCCCTGACAACAATGACATTTGATTCATTTCAGTATTTCCATGTGCGAACTTTGTATATTCTTGTAAACATACCCCTTCCTCTCTCTCTCTCATGCGCACTGTTTTTCTCTCTCATGTTCACGCGTGCACACTCTCTTTCTCTCTCTCTCACGTGTGTGCACACTCTTTCTCTCTCTCTCTCACGTGTGTGCACACTCTCTCTCTCTCACGTGTGTGCACACTCTCTCTCTCTCACGTGTGTGCACACTCTCTCTCTCTCACGTGTGTGCACACTCTCTCTCTCTCACGTGTGTGCACACTCTCTCTCTCTCACGTGTGTGCACACTCTCTCTCTCTCTCACGTGTGTGCACACTCTCTCTCTCTCTCACGTGTGTGCACACTCTCTCTCTCTCACGTGTGTGCACACTCTCTCTCTCTCTCACGTGTGTGCACACTCTCTCTCTCTCACGTGTGTGCACACTCTCTCTCTCTCTCACGTGTGTGCACACTCTCTCTCTCTCTCACGTGTGTGCACACTCTCTCTCTCTCTCACGTGTGTGCACACTCTCTCTCTCTCTCACGTGTGTGCACACTCTCTCTCTCTCTCACGTGTGTGCACACTCTCTCTCTCTCTCACGTGTGTGCACACTCTCTCTCTCTCTCACGTGTGTGCACACTCTCTCTCTCTCTCACGTGTGTGCACACTCTCTCTCTCTCTCACGTGTGTGCACACTCTCTCTCTCTCTCACGTGTGTGCACACTCTCTCTCTCTCTCACGTGTGTGCACACTCTCTCTCTCTCTCACGTGTGTGCACACTCTCTCTCTCTCTCACGTGTGTGCACACTCTCTTTCTCTCTCTCTCTCTCTCTCTCACGTGTGTGCACACTCTCTTTCTCTCTCTCTCTCTCTCTCTCTCACGTGTGTGCACACTCTCTTTCTCTCTCTCTCTCTCTCTCTCTCACGTGTGTGCACACTCTCTTTCTCTCTCTCTCTCTCTCTCTCTCACGTGTGTGCACATGCACTTATAAATGTGGTTTCATTATTTTTGTACTGAAAAAAAAAAACAAAAATACAAAAAACAAACTTTTTTTTGCTATTTATTTTTAACTTGTTAATTTCCCAGGGAATTTTTTTCACCTCTTAAATAAAGTTAGTGTGAAATGAGTTTATTTTTGGATCAATTACAGAGAGAGAGAGAGAGAGAAAAAAAAAACTGCAAAGTATATTTTTTATGGCATTCTTTAGATACCTCCAAAGAACTTTTGTCGCTGTTGTAATAGCTTATAACCAAAACGAATCCAGAGCTTTATTTTGAGAAAATGTTTTTGCATTTCTCATGAATTGGAAGAGTTTGAAATGTTCAACAGGTAAATTATTTTATTCCAACCATAAAATTCCTCGTGTCTAATTTGGTCGGTCTGTAGTTAAATTTTGTTTTCTTTTTGATTAGTAAAAGGACCATAAAAATCTGACCTCAAATTGTCTTTTTTTTTTTTTTTTTTTTTTTTTTTTGTCAATTCACCCCAAAGCAATGTGATAATGCCACTAAGATGCAAGGGGCTGCTGGGAGTGAAAGAGAATCAAGACTTTAGAAGGAACTGGAAACCCAATCCTAAATAGCAAACAAGGGATAAATCCCCCCCCCTGTTCAAAAGACAAAGGAGGAGTGTGAACCGGACTATATTTTCCGACATGATGGGATAGCGTGGTATAGCTGATAAATAAGTTCTGTTCAGAAAACTTTTAGAATGACTTTAGTTGGTTTCAAGCAGTGGTTTCACGTCTGTGCCTTTTCTGCTAATCATAAAGCATGAACCTCAATATTCCTGCACCTTTTTTTTATCATTGAACGATTTGACATGTCAAGTGAATAAACAAACAGTATTCAAATCTATATCTTTGTAATTATGACATTCAATTTCTTGAAAGAATTGATATTTTTATCAAGAAATCTGTATCTATAAATATATATTTAACCATTTAGCATTCAACCTGTCCAAATACGACCCATTAATATTGGTTGTCAATATTCAACCCACTGTAATCCACCCGACGTATACTCTGCCATAATATAGGACGATGTCATTGCAAATAATGCAGGAAATGGTGAGATTTTGAGAACTAATATTTATGGAGTCGAGTTTGAGTTTGTTGAACGCTAAACAATTAAGAGACATGGTCTTTAATATTTTATAAGATATAACGTTTTATTATATTTTGCCCTGACTTTTACGTCCTTGTCGTTAATCCTCCCCCATTTGATGAGAATATTTGACTCTTGGTTTTCTCTTTATGCCTTTTTCTCCTCTCCCCCTTCCATATCAATATATAACTTCCGTTAAGTTAACCGATTTAATGTGTCAATGTCTGGATTTCCTCAAACAATTTAAATTTGAAAGAATAGAAATGTTACATCTAACTCAATCATGTCTCTCTCCCCCCTCACTTCGTTAATTTACATATACTTAGTACTGTCTGTCAAAAATGTGTAAATTTCTTTTCATTTTTCGTTTCAACCTTGGAAGTAAAGTCTGATGATCCGCGGTCCTTTAAAAGGGCTGTGGTGAAATAATTCATTACATGGAACCTTAAAGTGGTCTGTTTTTATTTAAATTATTAGCTCTGATTTACATTGAGCTCTCTGGATTTTATCCTCCTTGGGTCTACCCATACGGATTACCTAGTTTTTTCGTAAACTAAAAACTATATATATATATATATATATATATATATATATATATATATATATATATACACACACACCCAAAGTCCAAATGAAGCAAAGACCAATATTAAATAAGACTTTAAAAATGGCAATGGAATGAAACTTGATCCAATCTATTTTTGTCCTTTGCTGTCCTCACCTCTCCCCCCTTTCTCCCCCCTCCCACCTGATTTTCTTTAGCTTTCATATTTACCTTCTACCCCACACACTTCACATATTCTTTCCTTGTACTTACATCCACCAAACTACCCTGGGTATCACTCTAAACAAGGCCTCTAGTCGGAAGATTAGAGGTTTTGAGCAGTGTGGAACCACCTCTTAATAGCTTTTGTTCCCTGACTCGGGGTGATAACACCTGTCAGTTTCCCAGGTATGTCCAAATAATGAACCCCTAAAACTAAAGTCAAAACACTAGGAAAATATAAATATATATTTTTTATAGTAAAAATACCAGCAATACATTTTTAAAAAAATGACCAATGTATTTTATAGTAAATTTGAAGATGCCATACATTGTTAAAAAAAAAAGTTTTAAAATAATTTTACTCTGATTAATCTTATTTCTTGTAAAAAGAAACAAGTTTTCATTCCTCATTTGATTTTGTAAGATTATTGGATAAAAAAAAATGCAGCTAAGAATTTATAATTTAATCATGTGTGACACTATTTAGCTATGGCAATTGGCTAATTAATTAATCATAGAAATTAAAAACGGGAAATACTTAAGGTGAGAAAGAGCTAGATCAAAAGACATACCGAGCGACATTATTTTTTTTTAACAAAAGAAAAATGGTTAAAAGATTTTATTTCAATTACAAAGAAAGATTTTTTCTTTTCGCAGAGGACGAAAGGATTTGTGAGAGAAGCAGATTCCGGATTCTGTCAGAATTAATGCCATGATAAGAGTAAACACGGGTAAAAGAATAACAATTTCACCACACACGTAGCAATATTAGAAATTTCAATTTTGGTCAGCTGCATGTGGGCAGAGGTGGTCGAAATTGGGTTATCTTGGACACCGACGAAGAAGCCGGCCGTATGAAAACAGATCTTGTTATGAAAAAAAAAAGAAGGAATCGTTGTTTTTGCCTGTTCAAACTGTTCGCGACAGACCTTCGGTCGCCAAGAAGAGGGCATCTGGACAGTTGGGACGAGAAAGACAAAGAGATTAGTCTCCAGGTGGGAATGACCACCCAGTTGAGGGTTGACTGCGATCATTAATGAGTCGGCAAAGAATTCCGCTAAAGAATTCCAGGTGCCCCAGGATAAGATAAAAATTTAATGAACCGCGATGTGCGGCCCAAAAGAATTCTGGCCGATAGAAAAGAAAGAAAGAAAGGGAAGATAATTTCTTTTTCTCGGGTGGTAATGTAAACTAATGCCAGTCTAGCCACACCCACACCACCAAGAGATCATTGGCTAAGTGGTAGCATGGGTGATAGGCGGAGGTGATTGTATGAGAAAGAAGGGAAGCCCGTTGATGCCCACGAAGAGGTTGGTATGAGATACCAATATGAGAAAGGAAGAGTTTAGGAGGATAATTCTCCTCCGACCTCTCCTCACAGAAGGGGGAGAACCCCTTTAAAACAGAAAGTAATTGACTACCAAAATGGGGATGTAATAAATTTTCCTGTCCAAAGACAAAGAGAATCCGTATTGGGGATTTGGAATTGTCGAAGAACCCAAAACACGTCCGGCCCCACACCGGGTTTTGGTTAACGTCCATATAAACGAACTTCCCCGGGCGTTCAGTTAAGTCCCAGTTGAGTTCCTGTAGGTTCGAGTTAAGCTCCAGTTCAGGAGTTGAGTTGCAGACCGTGCCTCACAGAAGCTGACCACAAGATCCCACGTCTTTTCGACTTTAGACTTCCCACCAAGATCGACTTAGATCTTTTAACCAGAAGCAAGTTTTACCGAATATCAACCAGAAGCAAGTTCTACTGAATATCTACTTAGATACCAAAAGCAGTTTTATTGTAAAACAACTTAAGATATCAGAACTCTCTTAAGAAAAGCAAAAAGTGTCACGAATCCATAGAAGTGGGCTGGGAGAGAGACGCACTCCTGTATTCAACAGACAGACTTAAAGATAATTGTTATTTCTCAACACATTTCAACCTCTTGAGTTTGTTTTATAATTTTTCTTTTACATACACTTGTGTGGTATCACCTTCACCCCGGATTCAGCTTGCACTACGGCCCGACGCCTGATTGATTTCGTCTACCTAAGATTAAAATCACAACGTGGGTAGGTTAGACTAGAGATCAAAGCAGACACTTCGGTGACCAGACGTTGGAGGTGAGCTGATATCGAATCTAACCAGACACCGGGAGGTCAGTTTGACACATTGGGGCAGTGATCGACGCTCGAGTGGTTGTGGGTGTCACACAATTGGTGCTGCGACCAAGACATCGACCACCCAACCGACCATAGGGGTTAGTGTCGCAATTGGTGCTGCGACCAAGACATCGACCGCGACCACCCGAACCATCCAGGGGTTAGTGTCACACATGAAATAATGTTATTCTCTTGAATTATAAAGTTTCAAATATAAATTTTGGCATTAAATAACCTATGGAGGTGTTGATATGCTGCTGAATAAAATCAACCAAACTACATTTGGCAGCAAAGCTTCTGATCAGGAGATTGGAGGTTCTGAGGAGTGTGGAACCCCCTCTTAATTGCTCCTGTTCCCATGTCCACCCTGAGCCAGAGTGGTAGCACATGTTAGGGTCCTAGCTACGGGTAAATGGTGAACCCCCTAACAAAATACTATGAAAGTATAAAAAGGCATTTTATAGCAAAAATACCAGTAATACTTTTTTATATAATAATAATAATAATAATAATAATAATAAAAAGAGGACCAACTATACATATACTAGGTTAGTTAGAAAGTCCTGGCTCACTTTGGAAGCAGAAAGAAAACAACAAATCTTGATCTGTCTGGTGGAATTTCCAAGGGACACTGCATTTCAAGTTTGTTCCATATGGCCACGCCATCAACGATAAACTATATTGCCAGCAGCTAGACCATGTGTATGACAAACTAAAGGAGTATCCTGCTTCGATCACTTGAGGTCGGGCTTTGTTTCAGCAAGCCAACGCAAGGCCGTACACTGTCAAGTTCACCAAGGAGAAATCCAAACAGATGGACGGTGTTAAGATTCGTCTACATTCACCATTCAGTCACGATGATGCTTCAAGTTACTGTGACTTATTCCGCTCAATGCCATACTTCCTCCGCAACCAGCACTTCAACACTTTTGATGAAGTGAAGGAAGCTTGCTACAGTTTTTTGATTCAAAGCCAGTGGACTGGTATCTGGGACAGATTCAGATGCTAGCTGATCGCTGGCAAAAGATCGTCGAGAATGATGTACTTTATTCTGAAAAATAAATGTTAGTGTTGCTCTCTTTCTGCTTCCTAAGTGAGTCAGGGCTTTCTGGCCAACCTAATAATAAAATTACCAAAAAAATATTTTAAGCAAAATAATCACAATACATTTTATCTGTCATTGAAGGTATATAAAATTGTGTTCAAAATATATTTAGTTGAAGCCATAAAATTGTGTTCAAATTGTTTAGATTTTGGCATTAAATAAGCCATAGAGGTTAATATATTGCTAAAGAAAATCAATCAATCAACCAACCAACCAACCAACATGAGAGAACTCTTTCATGATATTAATACATATATCTGACAATTTCTTAAATTAAACTCTATTCCAAAATATAACTTCAACAAAGCTACAACATAAAACAAATATCACCGCCTCCAGTAATTATGTCCACACACACATGTATATACACAAAAGCTGAGTATCATCTACCATGTATTCAATTGTGAAAGCAGAATAACATATATCATATTTTTATTATTTCAAAGCTCCAGGAAAATAAAATTTTGGCATTAAATGACCCATAAGGTGTTGATATGCCATTAAACAAATCAATCTTTTCTCGCTTTTTCCAATTTTTTTGTGTGAAAATGGATAGTCAGTTTCTTCAAGTGATACCAATCACAACCATTCTTGTAATTGTAGAAACAAATGCAATGGTCCTTTGCCTTGATTTACTAAGCAAGTGAGATGTGCCAGATATGCATTATGTTTGGTGTGACTATAAAACTGAAACCAAGTCCAATTTCGATATAGCACATCATACAAATAAGACTACATTATCAAAATATGTATGAGAGTTGAAAGGTCAGGGTAGTGACAACCCATTGATAAGAGCCCACAGTTGTGGGGCAGAATTTCTAAGATGTATGACATGCCTAAAGGTGAAAGGATGTCTTCTAGGTTTCAAGCAACACAACATCCTTTTTGTGTTTGTTGCCTCAAGGATTGGCTTGTTGAAAATTATTTACATAAGTTTTCTTTGTATATTGACCGAGGTTATTGAATTTGTAGTTCAACAACTGATGGTCACATATTTGCATTAAACTTACAGTGGTAGTTTTAATGTACAGTTTACTTGTGTTTTGGTATATTTTAGTAAATAGTACATTGAATGGGTTCATTGTATCAGTACGGTAGTTTATAGGCTAGTTATGATAAAAGTAATACTAGTTCTGTTGCTCATGGGTGCTGTTAGTAGTAGTATGGTACTATCAGACAGAAAACCTAGAGTGGGGTCTTGAAGGCGGTTGGCTGTCAGCACTGACAACTTTCTGGCAACTTCTGCAGCCAAGATGGTACCAAATGTCGTGCCCTATATACTTTTGGGATCTTGTCGCTATGTGTTGTGGAGGGAATAGTACCCTCCCCCGTGACTATATGAACTAGTCCGTAACTATAAATAGAGAGCTCCAGGTCATAGGGAAAAAATTAAGCCGTTTGCAATCAGTCTTTAGACCAATTAATACAGGTGTCATGCCAAGTTCACGAAGCATTACTTATAAGTGCTATGAAATGCATTATTTTAGTGGTGATGAAGGATTCAAAACTCAGGTGATTTATAACTGCTGTGATGAGGATTCGGATCTCTGATGACTTATAACTGTAATGACAACTCAGGAACTCCTGACTGGAGTGATAAGGATTTTGGAAACTCATACTGAGTGAACAGGTAAAAAAAAAAAAAATACTTGTTGCTTCAGGAACGAGGTTAACCACATTAATTTAAAAAAAAAAAAAATTTCTTGTGTAGAAGAAAAAAATTTTTTTTATCTTAGATGTAGGAAAAAACAAACATTCTTGCAAATATGGAGAAAATTTTGGCTTCGATAGTTGAAATTCATCAACAGTTGCTAGAACTACAAAAACAGGAATTATTGGATATGATTCTGAAGAATCCATTTTTTTTTTTTTTTTTTTTCTCAATGTCTCTTATGACAGATGCTGTCCAAAACACCATATTAGAATTTGTATACAATCCTGATGAGGGACTGACTTTTTGCGTGTATTTTCGTAGATATGAACAAATATTCAGTCAGGAATGCAGCGGCTGGGAAGATGAGAGAAAAATGACTGTTGAGAAAAATAGCTCCAATAGAGTATTAAAAATACTGCAACTCATATTACCAAAAAAAGTGGGTGAAATAAGGTTTAAAGACATTACACACATTCTGGAGAAAATCTTTAGTGACCAGATCTCTCTGTTTAATGCTTGTTGGAAGTGCATTAATCTAACCAAAAAAAAAAAGGATGAAGATTTTGTCATGTCTGCTGGTATCGTGAGCAAATGTGAAAAGTTTACAATAAAGTAAATGACTCCAGATATGTTCAAAGGGTTAATTTTCGTTCAAGGTTTAAAGCTAAAAGTGATGCTGAAATATGAGCAGAAATTTTAATGAAAATTGAACAAAACAGTAATATGACACTGCCAGAAACGGTGAATGATTGCGAGACAATTCTAAGTCTGAAATGTGATGCTGAAGAAATTCAGAATAAAGAATGTGCATTGGTAAAAGCAAATGATAAATGTATAAACAGGAGGATAAATCATTGTTTCAGATAAAAATGTTTATTGTAAAAATGTAAGTGGACAAGAGAACAATTTAAAATGTCATAGCAAAAATCTTAAGGAAGAATTAAAAAAAAAATGTTTTCCAGATTTTCTGTCTAATAAACTGATTTGGTTTTCAAAATTTAAGGTGGATTTTCAAGTGTTAAAAAAAAAAAAAGGTTTGATGCCAGTATTTAAGCCGAAACAGAGTGTATCATTCTCTGCATTATCCGACTTCATATTGACTTGTTCCAGACTCTGAAGAATTGATATAATAGAAAAAATAAGTAACCTTTCAAAATGGGCAGCACAAGCGGTGTATCTAAAAAGAGAAAAAATAATAAAATTTTTGTTTGTGTGAATTTCTTGACAGGATTAAGCAGTTGTTTAGAAACATATAACTCCCCATTACCAAGTCTGGGGAAAAATTTTGGGGAATTAAATGGCAGGAGAATATTTTCAAAGCTGGATCTCTCTGGAGCATATTTACAAATTCAGATTGACATATGTGTCACACGCACGCACACACACACACACACACACACACACACACACACCATCAATTTCTTGCTTGTGTATTGCTTAATATATTGTGTAATTGTCATCTTTGATAATGGCTTATGTAAGCCGAAAGCTTAGATAGTATTAAAAAATATGTATGAATATTGTGATTTTCTTTCTTCGTTTAATGATAATGTTATTAAGCTTATCAGACGATATGAAAAGAACTTACATAAAATATATAGACAACACTTATCTATATTATTTAATGAAACATGTATGAATGAAAAAATGCTGCCTAAATACACACAATATATATATATATATATATATATATATATATATGTGCTGTTAAAGACTATAGAATTATTCCATTTAATCTTTTTTTTTTTTTCTGTTTTTACTTGCTTTCTCGCGAGTTTTTTTAATATTTGGTTCTAAATTGTTGAAATAAGACCCTAGTCCAAGGTGTTTTGCCGAGCATTTTCGGTTATTGTCAACTGTTATCATGGTTGTATGCTTTGGTTTCAAATATGTTGCTTATTATTTTTAGTTAAATAATATTTTGGGTATTGAGACAATGTGGTTGGATTAGTTCATTATTAATAAGGAGGGGGTTGGTGTTTGGAGGATTAGTTATTAAATATGTTTAAGATGTTTCTGTCAGTATTAAATGCTATTTTATTTTTGTTGGGTTTTTAATTAAGATGGCTTCAAGAATTTGTAATCGTTTTTTGCGTTTGTTTTTATACAGGATTTTGGTGGTGTTAATTCAGGTTTGTTCAGATGATTTGAATGTTACTAGTGGTGCAGTAAGATGATTTTTTTTATGGCGCTGGTTTCATTAAGGTGGTATGTCAGCCTACATGAGAGACTTGTCTTTAACAACACATGCCTTAATAATGACATGCTGCCAAAATAGACATACTTTATATATATATATATATATATATATATATATATATATATATATGGGTTTGGCCACTTTAAGACATCATCTTGAGTGACTTGAAATTGTTTCCATCAAACATGAGAACACTGGAAAAAAAACAAAAAAAATAATAAATATACAAGATCAAAATCCTTGAAAACGGATGTAGCAACATTCAAAAGTAGTTGGGAAGAAAATAATACAAAATAAAAATAAATGCGAATTTTTGATAAATTTGCCGATAACACAAAACACCTAATTTGGAAATTTGAAAAATGAAATAAAAGAAAAAAAATTGATAAACAGCAGAACTTGTCCAGATTATTTAATGAAACTTGTTTGAAAGAATTATTGCTGCCAAAATATGCCTGATATTTGTGGTTAGAATATTTGCTTTTCAACCATGAAACCTTAGTTTGAATCTTGCCGTGTTTGAATCTTGCCATGTTTGATTTGTGTGGATGTTATTGATCTGGGAAGGTGATCTCGGCATGTAGCATCTTTTGGAAAGTGCTTGAAAACTCTGCCACTGTAAGGAAATTGGGTTGATGGACTTGTTTGAAAGCTGTCAATACGAATATGAAGTCACAAGTCAATGTGACTGAAGGTTCGAGTTCAAACTGCTGGTCGAGACAGATAATGCAATCTCTCTCAGAAACTGTAAGGTCTGCTCAGCATAGTTGCAGTATAAACCACAGGTGGGCTATGGGACTAAGCAGGTGTCTGCAACAAGGATTGTATAGCCTCTCTAGCAGATGGGGGTTCACATGGGTGCATGGTTGAGGGGATGGAATGTTTACTTTCCAACCATGAGACCTACGTTCAAATCTCACAATAGCCTATTTGTCAGGAAGGTGTTATCCATCAGAGAAGGCGATTCTATTTTTTATTGATGTTTAATTTAGGACTCTTGAAAAAAAAATTTTCCACCATCTTTATGGGATCCTCCCAAAATATATATATATATATATATATATATATATATATATATATATATAATATTTTGTTTTTTAACTTTATCATTTATAGTTGTTTGTATCGTAATATAAACACTGTGAAAAAGTTTAAGAAGCAAATATTTATTTTGTTCTCTTTAATCTTTAAACTGTGGTCTCCATTCCTTGCAGCCACTACTCCACCCTTTCGTCACTGTTTTCCCTGGGTCATCTTGCTGAGTCTCATGACTGGATATTTGCAGGATGCGGTTAAACATTTCAATTTGTTAAGCAGAAAATATAATATACACAAATTTTTGTTTTTTTTATTTTTATAATCATTTCACTCTAAGTAAGGCAATAAAGCCACTAAGATGCAAGGGGTAACTGAGTGTTAGAGAATATGAGAGAAAAACTACTATTAAGGAGATAAAACAATAAAAGAGCAAGAATTAAGATGGAAGATAATGATTGACATTGTATTTAAACTTTTGAACATCAAAACTGACTGGAAAGCAAGAAGCTGGAAGAGAGTCCCACAAGTGAGAAGTGCGAGAGAAGAAATTGTTAACATAGAACTTATGGTTGCACCTAGCCATTTCACCTGTAAAATGACATCTTGCCACCAATCTATTATTGTGCTTAAATTCATAAAGTCTAGGTACCGTAGCAGAAAGCTCATCGGAACAATTACCATGAAAATATTTATAAAAAGGCACAGAGAATCTGTTACAGGGGTAGGAAAGTGACTGAAGCTGAGATACCAGGTCAGGACCAATAACATTGCAAATTCTTCTTTGGAAATTTATGAAGAATCTCTAAATATATAGCAGGAGCACCAGACTATGTGGCAGCAATATTCAAAGAAAGGAAGAATAGTAGACTTATTTTTGTTAATGGTTCTTAAATTTTTTAACCAAAAAATGACAGAAAAAGAATTTTTGGGGTTTGTTTATTAAAGCAAAATTTGTTCTCACAATTATATCCACTTTTGCATTTAATGATAAATTATACAAAAATTTAAATTTAAGTCCTCCAATCTTCATTTTCCATTCATGTTTCAATCACCAATTTACAAAGAAGTGCTTAAGTTTTTATTCATTTCTTGGGTGTGTTCATTCATCATTTTATTACACACCTACCACTATTGATAAGAAGTTAAATATTGTTTTAGTTATTATTTTAAGGAATTAGTTGCTTTTAAAATAAATCTTGTTAAATTAGGATTTTCTTAGCATAGTCTCGTTCATCCTTGCCCCCAAAATTATAACTGGTCATCCCAAACTAATGTGCTCCCCAGGATGATGTTAATTTTGCCTTCTTGTTTAGATACATTCTGCTGATTCCTGCATAAACAGTCCCGTCATTTTTTATGGGTACTATGTTGTTAACTCGCTGTGTCTTCGCTTGAAGTTTGTATCGGGCTTTCAGAATGGCATATAACATTCTTTTGAAGTCCTATCCAGATAGTGTGTTTCTATTTGAAGATTATCTGTCGTCGCATCTCTGGAGAGTGAGCAAATCAAATGCATTTGGTTCATTCATTTGTTGGCGTGCATGTTTTCTTTATTTCATTTTACTTTCTCTCTCTCTCGATGAAGAGAAAAAAAACTAACTCTCCAGAATATTGCAGTAATCATACTTCCAGCTCCTGTCTGTTGCTCTCTCTCTCTCTGTCTGTCTGTTGCTCTCTCTGTCTGTCTGTCGCTCTCTCTCTGTGTCTTTCTGTCGCTCTCTCTCTCTCTCTCTCTCTGTGTCTCTCTCTCTCTGTGTCTCTCTCTCTCTGTGTCTCTCGCTCTCTCTCTCTGTGTCTCTCGCTCTCTCTCTGTGTCTGTCTCTGTCTCTCTTTGTTGCTCTCTCTCTCTCTGCATCTGTCTCTCTCTCTCTCTGTCTGCCTCTCTCGCTCTCTCTCTCTCTGCGTCTGTCTCTCTCTCTCTCTCTCTCTGTGTCTGCCTCTCTCGCTCTCTCTCTCTCTGCGTCTGTCTCTCTCTCTCTCTCTCTCTCTGTGTCTGCCTCTCTCGCTCTCTCTCTCTCTGCGTCTGTCGCTCTGTCTTGTGCTTATGGGGCCTTTATAATACAAGTTAATTCGTCTTTATTTCATTTCTTTCTTAAAGACAGATTGCAAATGTAAAATAAGCTGATATCAAAATGTATCACATTTTAGAGAATATTAGCCATCATCCATCCTTTAAGCAAATATTCAATAAATAAGCTAAATGTAACTATCTGCAACCCCCCCCCCCCCCCCAATGAATTGGTGATACAATCTGCAAAAGTTTGGGGCAGAGATAAATTTTGAACATTTTATTGCATTAGTTACACACACACACACACACGTATGTAACACTTTTTATAATGTACAGGTACTACGCTGATCTTCAGCAGAACTAAATCCTAGGCCAAAGTCTTGATACAAACAAACAATTCCACTTTTTGTGAATACTGTACTATGATCTATGTGAGAAAATGATGCGGATTTTTCCCTTTTTTTAAGGGTCTATGAAAACCCTTTATTTAAAAGCTTTTCTTTAAAGGTCGTCTCTGCCCCCACCCCCACTTGTTTGCACGCGTGTGTTTGGAATTTGCTTAATGTTGTCAAATATTGGGACAACTTGACAGGGAACCTGGCTTTCAGGTCAACCTTTATGGTTTCCTGCCAAATTCTTCCTTTATCTCTCTGTTGTGCATTTTGGTGCCAAAATTAGTTGGCATTCGTATAGTCACTTGTTTGTAATTCTATCATTTTTGTACCCTCCCCCCTTACCCAAAAATAACTTGAATTTTTAAAATTTTCTTTCATATCGTAATGCCTCGTTTCTTTTTCGTTCCTCCTCTTTCCTCCTCTCCTCTCTTTCCTCCTCTCCTCTTCTTTCCTCCTCTCCTCTTCTTTCCTCCTCTCCTCTTCTTTCCTCCTCTCCTCTCTTTCCTCCTCTCCTCTCTTTCCTCCTCTCCTCTCTTTCCTCCTCTCCTCTCTTTCCTCCTCTCCTCTCTTTCCTCCTCTCCTCTCTTTCCTCCTCTCCTCTCTTTCCTCCTCTCCTCTCTTTCCTCCTCTTTCCTCCTCTCCTCTTCTTTCCTCCTCTTTCCTCCTCTCCTCTTCTTTCCTCCTCTCCTCTTCTTTCCTCCTCTCCTCTTCTTTCCTCCTCTCCTCTTCTTTCCTCCTCTCCTCTTCTTTCCTCCTCTCCTCTTCTTTCCTCCTCTCCTCTTCTTTCCTCCTCTCCTCTTCTTTCCTCCTCTCCTCTTCTTTCCTCCTCTCCTCTTCTTTCCTCCTCTCCTCTTCTTTCCTCCTCTCCTCTTCTTTCCTCCTCTCCTCTTCTTTCCTCCTCTCCTCTTCTTTCCTCCTCTCTTTTCTCCTCTCCTTTCTCCTCTTCTTTCTCCTCTCCTTTCTCCTCTCCTTTCTCCTCTCCTTTCTCCTCTTCTTTCTCCTCTTCTTTCTCCTCTTCTTTCTCCTCTTCTTTCTCCTCTTCTTTCTCCTCTTCTTTCTCCTCTCCTTTCTCCTCTCCTTTCTCCTCTCCTTTCTCCTCTCCTTTCTCCTCTCCTTTCTCCTCTCCTTTCTCCTCTCCTTTCTCCTCTCCTTTCTCCTCTCCTTTCTCCTCTCCTTTCTCCTCTTCTCTCTCCTCTTCTCTCTCCTCTTCTCTCTCCTCTTCTCTCTCCTCTTCTCTCTCCTCTTCTCTCTCCTCTTCTCTCTCCTCTTCTCTCTCCTCTTCTCTCTCCTCTTCTCTCTCCTCTTCTCTCTCCTCTTCTCTCTCCTCTTCTCTCTCCTCTTCTCTCTCCTCTTCTCTCTCCTCTTCTCTCTCCTCTTCTCTCTCCTCTTCTCTCTCCTCTTCTCTCTCCTCTTCTCTCTCCTCTCTCCTCTCCTCTCTCCTCTCCTCTCTCTCTCCTCCTCCCCTCCCTCTCCTCCTCTCCTCTCCTCTCCTCCTCTCCTCAAGACAGGAGGAAGGATGGTTCACAAAACAGGAAGAGATGAAGCCTCTTTTAGATTTTTCTTCACACAACTCAGATATACACTTTGCATGTGCACAAACAATAGGAAATTAATGTAAAAAAAGGAAAAAAGGATACATTTTTTTTCTTTTTCCAATCTTGTCACTTAGCTCCTCTATCACAAAAACTTCTTAATTAGTCAATTTTTTTTTTATTAATGGGTAAATTTTCCAGCTGTCTCTTTATCTACCACTCAGTAAAAATAATGGAAAAAAAATCAAATTTCAATTTGCATTGGGAATAGGACAAGGAATAGAAATATCTGATTTAATGAAATACATTATCTTTTAATTTAAAAAACAAAAAAAAAGATTTAAAATGATTTTTTTCTTCTAAAAACGCAATTATTTCATTCTGCAGTTTTGGAACGGATTTCATGAATATTTGCTCTGCTGTTCCTTCAGTTTAGGTCTTCATATTTTCAATTTTCCACAAGAATTGTAAAAATTCATATTGATCAGTTAACTTCCTTTCGAGTTTATAAAAACTCCTTTACTGTTTTATTTATAGCATAACCCTTACCTTTGTTCATCTTGTGTATGATGATAAACTACGTCCGACAGCAAGGCCTCTGATCAGGAGGTTTTGAGGAGCGTGGAACCACCTCTTAATTGCTGGTGTTCCCATGTCTACCCTGACCCGGAGTGGTAGCACCTGTTAGGGTCCCAGCTATGGGCAAATAGTTAACACCCAAACTTGTGTAAAAATAGGTTTTAATACCAGAAATACTTTGTAATAAAAAAAATTATTACCAGCAATAAATTTTGAAGGAAAAATTATTATCAGCAATACTTTAAAAAAAAAAAATACCAGCAATACAGTTATACATGCTTTGGAAAAAATATGACCAGCTGTAGATTTCTTCAAGAAGGAATATTCCCAGAAATAGATTTTTTAAGAAAAACATTAGCAGCTATAAAAATTTTGTTGGTATTAAATAACCCATTGAGGTTGATATGCCGCAAAACAAAACAAACCAAACCATACCTTTTGTGCCACTGGGGAAGAGCTGAACATGTCTTCCTATACCCCACAATTGTTCAATATCATTTATTGAGGAGAGAAAACTCTTTTTTGCTTCTATGAGCAAGCTGATTGGTTGCAAAGATCACATGATAATGCTGATCGCTTTTTCAATTCTGAATTGAAAGAATCGTTTCTGCTTTTCTTGAAGCATAACTTATATCCATGTACATCGGGTCTGAAATTGAATGATTTATATTTTATTGGGTTGGTTTTAAAAAGACTACTGAAATTCATATCACAAATATCCTTGCAATGCTCAAAGGAAGATTCAACAGATATATTTATTTCTGGTATCGTTGGGTATTTTTGGGTCTCTAAAAACATCAACCTTCTCTCCCAAATGACCCCACCAGGAGCAGACACTTTCTTGTCAGTTTCCCAGTCTTTTCAGTTGGATCCATAAAATTTGGCCTGTGTTTATATTTAAGAATAATAATAATATTTTTTCAGATACAAGACCTATTTAATCCATAGTTGGGGGAAATAGATTCAGTCTATAACCTAAACAGGTTTTTAGTATTGAGGAAAGCTCATTTAGATTTCCATGTAAAGGTCTTAGGGGCTAATATTGATAAAATGTCTTTCCAGCGTTCCATCTGTAAGTAGTTGTGGCTTTTCGGCCTGAATGTTATCAACTTTGATGATTATATATTTAATATTTGTAACATTCTCTTATTGGTATTTATTATTTGCAGTCCTGATGAAAGTGGGGGTTAAAAACATGGCTTTTCTTTTTATATATATATATATATATATATATATATATATATATATATATATATATATATTGTCATCTACAGACACTGTTTTGCTGTATCACAGCTCTTCAGTGTGGCTAGACGTCCAGTTGCCTCTAGCTAGGATCGAAACCCGACTGAATTGGCATCAGTCTACTTCTACCACTAAGCCGTCAGCGCACGGCAGGGATGAAGGTGAATTTTAGCGTATTTATTTTTAGATAAACACACAGTGACCGACAGGACTGAATTCCCTTTACTGAAGAGTCTTGCTATATCAGCCTTAATAGTCACTGTTTACAAACCCACACTTCCTTCCCCAGAGAGTTTAACCAAATTTTTTTAGGAGCATATATATATATATATATATATATATGGAAACTATAAATATTTGTTCTTTTCTGTTTGATTTTAATATGCGCACCTTTTTGCAGTTATTATACAATATCAAAAGTATAGATTTATTTCTAGATTTGCACTTTAGTTTGTCAAAATGATAAAACCTGGTTTTGCTTCCTTGTGTTCTTGAATATCCTGATTCTGAAATGGATGGCTTCTTGTCATTTTAGTCAGGGATTTATAAAAACCATTGCCAAAAGAAGACAGAGTAGTTCAGCTTCAAGACTTTTTGTTGTGAATTTCCTCTATTTTTCTCCTGTAACACTCTTAAGCAGTTCATAAAAAAAGGAAAAATGATTATTAAAACAGTGCATAGTTCGGTTTGGTAACCACGATAGTACAGTAATGCTACCAAGTTGTTTTGACTCAATGTCTGTCATGAACGCATTACATTTGATCGGTTTCTTGGTAGCATTAGTGTGGAATGCTGTTCTAGATTAATGGTAAAATCCATAGAATCTCCAAGAGTATAATTCAGATTATCTCTTTTTGTAGTTGATTATGCCAATGGGAAATGCCAACTTTTTTTTTTCTGGTGCCCCCCCCCCATTCCAACATATTATAATTATTTACCACCCCCCCTTTTTTTTCTATATCTCCTTCTTCTTCAAGTGCATCCATATGCCAATTGATGATTTTGTTTAAATGAGCATATAAACCTTTTGAAAATTACACCAACCCAATTGCTATTAAATTCTATTTTTATCTCCGATAATGATGGCACAGCTATAAAATGGATCATCATCTTTGGTTGCCATGGAAACCCCCCTTTTGATTGAATAGTTTTTCTCCTTTAAATGATGTTGATTTTCATTTGATTTGTTTGTGATATGAGAAAAATTTTGGCTTTAAAATTCCTCAACTTCTGAGATTTTCAACATAGAGAGAATTTTAGAGTTTTATGTGCTAAATGAGACCACAGATCACTGTCGAACTATTGATCTTTTTCCAAAATATAATTTTAGTGGGTATAACCTTCAAGGCATCTCAATTTATTCAGAAAATGGGATGTCCTGCAATTCTACAGTTTGTACTTAATTTAGAAATCCTCCTCCAAATGGATGAAGTACTTAGTCTCAAATGTAAACAATTTCACTCCAAGGAAGGTGATAACGCCACTAAGACGCAAGGGGTTACTGGGAGTGAAAGTGAATGTGAAGACTTTAGTGAGGAGAAATGACAATAAAAGAACAAGGTTCAGGAAGACAGAAGATGGTGAATGGCGTTGCATTGAGATCTTTGAAGATAGAAGCTGGAAGAATTCTGTATTTACCGATTCTGGAGCTGAGTAAATGCTTACAGGCTCAAATGTAAACAATTGATATTTACCTATACCTGATGTAAATGCTTATAAACTTGGATATAATTTTTAACATGAAATAACCCTAAAATATTTCCAACTTCCAACAGTTGGTAAATATCATACCATAAAAAATAAATAGCAGATATCATGCTATAGTAGAAAATGGACAGTAGATATGCTACTCCATAGCAGCACCAAGATAGTGGAGTGATTTCCTTTTGCCTCCTTTTTCTATGTGTCATGTGCTTTCAGGACATAGGTGATCATGACTCTCTACAACTTCCTATTCCTTGTCGCTCTTTGTAATTTTTCTCCCTTTACTAAGATTCCCACCTCCTGTTCTGTCATCCTGTATGTGGCTTGCTGCCTTCCTCTATCTTGCCCTTAATATACACCTTGAGGGTTAAGTTTTCCAAGCCTTCCTTCCTCATTATGTGTCCAAAGAATTTCAGCTATCTCTTCCTGATTCTGAATAGAAGTGTTCTTTCTGTTGTTGTTTACTCACTCCATCCATGGAATTCTCAGTATCCTTCTGTAGAACCTCATTTCTGCTGCCTCTAGTTTTCTCCTCATCCACGGGGAGATTGTTCAGCATTCACTGTTATATAAGATGATAGATAACTCATAGCAACTCAGCACTCATTTCTTTTGTTGCTAAGGAATTTTTTTCCATTTTTAAGCTCCTTGCTTAGTTTTCAGAATGCTTCTTTTGCTAGTTCATTGTGTTTTTGGATCTCACTGTCGCATTTTCCATCCTCTGTTAAAACACTTCCTAAATATTTATTCTTCTGCACCTGCTTTTGATGCTAGCATCTCTAATCTTGGGATTTTTCTCTTGCTGATAACCATACTTTCTGATTTCTTACAATAGTTAGTCCTTTCTTCTCCCTTTCTTCTACAACCCTGTCTAGGAGGTCCTGTCGTTTTCTTTCTGCCATCAACACAGTGTCATCTGTGTACCGTAACAATATAAGATTACATCAACTGATAATAAATCCTGATAGGGTCTCTAGTTCCCTTAGAATAACATTGCTGTATAGGTTGAATAAATCTGGGGAGAAGACACATCCTTGTCTCACTCTCGTTTCTCTATTTTGTGTAGCTACTCAATTCATTTTCTATCCATAGGCAAGCGGTTTGCTCCCAGTGTAAGTTCTGGATTATTCTGACATCCTTTCCAAATAGATCTAGTTTTTGAATTATCCATTTATTAGAGTCAATGCTAGAGAGCTTAGTCTACCCTACTATTTAAGCCCATAGCAAAAGAAAGAGATGAATTGAACTCTGCTCATCAATTCCCCCTTCGCTGATAATGGTGACACAACTTGTACAAGTACTTACACTAACATTCAAAAGTTTGACGCCATCCGCAAAATTAGCATGAGATGGACTTGACAGAAGAGTGAAAAATAAGGGAAAAGAACTCTGAGAGTCACTGAAAAAAGAATGGAATCAATTATCAAACTTTGAAAAACTTTTGCAGCAAATGCCAAATTGTGCTGCAGTAACCAAGGTCAAAGGAGGATATTTTGACAAGAACAAAAATAATTATAAAATGCTTTTATTTTTATTCTTGTCAATAAAATTTCTAATTAAAAATCATGTCTCACTTGTTTAACCATGTATAATAATTTTCTCTTATTTAAAGTACAAAACAACTACTTTTGGGCCCACTTCAAAAAATTGCCAGGGGTGGCCTTAAACATTTGGATTGTAGTGTAAATAAAATACTTAAAAATTAATAACAAGCCTAAAATGAAAAATATCAAAAACTATTTACATTTCTGTTGCATTAAGTGGGAAAAAGTCCAGCATTTATCGGAGAGAGAAAAAACAAAATTTTAGTTGGCACTTAACGCTGTGAGCTGTATTTTATTTATTTATTTTTTAATAATAAACAAGTTTTGGTTTTGTAATTTTCGTACTGCTCAGAATTGAATAAGTCTTCAATATTGTTTATACTATCATCATCTTTCCTTTTTCTTGGTATGCTAATTCCTTTCAGGATATAGCTGGTCATGGTTCTTCACAGCTTCCTGTATTTTTTTCTTTTCCTTTCATGGTTCTTTTCATTGAACTTTTTCTTCCATTCATTGGCTCAGACTTGTCAAATAGTTTACTCTCTGTTTTCATCTGCTTCTCTTGCTTGCCATGTGTCCTGTGAGTGTTAATTTCTCTAAGCTTTCTTTCCTTAAGTATTTCCATTGTTTATTTTCAATAGTCATTAAGTTTCTTTGTAGTTCCTATTTTTTCTTAGAACTTCCTCATTTGTCGCATCCTCTGCACATCGCATTTTCAATATTTATCAGTAAAGACTATTTCAAATTTTTTGTGTATTTGTGACAATTTTAGTACCTGCCAGAAATGAGATTATGTACATATTGATTGATGCTTCTGCTTTGGATTAGTGTCTGTGGGCTGTGACAGTGTCTGTGGGCTGTGACATGGGCTGTGACAGTGTCTGTGGGCTGTGACAGTGTCTGTGGGCTGTGACAGTGTCTGTGGGCTGTGACAGTGTCTGTGGGCGTGTCTATGGGCTGTGACAGTGTCTGTGGGCTGTGACATGGGCTGTGACAGTGTCTGTGGGCTGTGACATGGGCTGTGACAGTGTCTGTGGGCTGTGACAGTGTCTGTGGGCGTGTCTATGGGCTGTGACATGGGCTGTGACAGTGTCTGTGGGCTGTGACATGGGTTGTGACAGTGTCTGTGGGCTGTGACATGGGCTGTGACAGTGTCTGTGGGCTGTGACAGTGTCTGTGGGCTGTGACATGGGCTGTGACAGTGTCTGTGGGCTGTGACAGTGTCTGTGGGCTGTGACATGGGCTGTCACAGTGTCTGTGTCCGGGCTGCATCTCAGACTGGGACTTGTAGTTGTGCACTATACCTAACTGCATATTTGCCAGTGTATTTTACCAACTGTTCCAGAAGTAGTTCTGGCATAGTGGATATGACATCTGTCTGGTTACCTCCTGGTTGGATGTTCAAACCACGGCAGGAGTCACTTGTTAATTTTATATATGTATTTATTTTGCTTTAAGTTTTGGACAAAAGAAAGAAAGAAACCTACATAAAAAGTAACTTTTCATTATTATATATGATTTGTATTTATGTATAATTATTATTTTCCAAGTATCGTTCTGTTAAAGGCATGAATCCAATTTCTCTTTTTCCTCATTTTGGTTTGAAAGATTGTTCATGTTCTTGACTCTGCCAACTCTAGACACAAAAGCGAGTAATTTTAAGTAAACTTCTTTTATTCGTTTAACTTTATTAGCAGGTAGCAAAAGATTGGCTGTTATATTCCTTGTCAGTGATTTACATAACCTCCACTTTTTCCCCCTCAATTTTTCATTCTGTGGGGTAAAAAAAAAAAGAAAATTTGTAAACTGTACAATCTATAAACATTCATAGTATCTTGTTTATGTCTTATAAACTGATGTTAAGTGTTGTACGTTTTTCCACCAGGAGAAAGTTACAAACAAGTATTTTAATAAGTGCAGAGAGACACAGCTCTGCTTGCTCCTTGATTATAGGTAATTACTTAGTATGGCACAAGATCAAGAGAACTTGGGGAAAACTGTTGCCATAATCTGTCTTCAATTTGGGTTAGCTTGTCTACCTTAAATATCCTTTCGAAATATTGGTTTTGTTTATACTAATATACTAACATTTACAAAATCTGGTAATTCATGTAAACAGGAAATGTTTTATGTTAATTGTATTAACAGATAACAAGAATTTTAAACTAAAATGCTTGAGTCAACAGTACCAAGATAATATCCCTTAATATTTGTGCCACATGATGATTGCATCAATTAAATTCATATAGAATCCAACAGCAATATTGAGACTTGGTGTTACGTATGAAAGAATTCATGACGAGTAAATATCCTAAAATAGAAAGGGGTATGAACAAGGATGAGTCTTCTCACCAGACTTATTCAACCTATACAGTGAGGTGATTCGGAAAGAATTAGAAGTCCTACCAGGATTCATTATTGGTGACCACAATCTTAACAACATAAGATATGCAGATGAGACAGTATTGATATCAGGCATAGAAAGAAAACTACAAGGATTCCTGCAGAAGCTGGTGAAGGAAAGGACTAAATATCAAAATTGCAAGAAGACAGAATTCATGTAAATTACCGCATGTAAATTACAAATTGGAGATACCAAAATAAAAAAAGTGCAAAAATTTAAACATCTGAGAAGTGCTTTAACAGAGGACAGAAAGCATGGCATTGAAATCAAAAGGTGCATAAGGATAGTGAAAAATGCCTTCTAAAAGCTAAGCAAAATATTATGAAGTGGAAAAATTTTATTAGAAACAAAGAAAAGATTACATGGAAGTGAATACTGCACAGATGAAGAGATTTGAAACAGCAGAAATGTGGTTCTACAGAAGGATTCTGAGCATACAACAGACCAAATATGTGAGCAATGATGAAATTTTTGAGAAAATGGAAAAAAAAGGAAACTTATACATAACATCACAGAAAGAGAAAGTTGAAATTTCTAAGGCACATCATGAGGAAAGAGGGCCTGGAAAACTGTATGATACTCCATGAAGCATTCCATGCACAATGCAATTATGCAATTACACATTTTTTGCACCAAATTGTCACCATTTTTTTTCATCTTTCCTTCTCAAGAAGTTCGCAAGCAGACATAGCACTGTGTTTGGCATGTTCTTCCAGCTTTATTTGCAGATAAATCCCCAAAGCAATATTTCTGTCGGCAAATACTTCCGGAAATGCTCCAGGCAATATTTCTGTCGGCAAATACTTCCGGAAATGCTCCAGGCAATATTTCTGTCGGCAAATACTTCCGGAAATGCTCCAGGCAATATTTCTGTTGGCAAATACTTCCGGAAATGCTCCAGGCAATATTTCTGTCGGCAAATACTTCTGGAAATGCTAACAGAAGCCCATGAATCGTAGAGTTGCTAATTAGTCATTTAGACTTGAATCATGAATGAATGTTGTTTTTATTGTTGGAAAAAGTTTAAGTCATCAATTAATTATATCTGCTGATCTCCAATAAAATATCAACTGATTATGCCCAGGGTTAATTTTCATTTCTAAATTAAATTGAAATAGAACAGAAATATTAAGTTTATTGGAAAAATGTGATTCACTTAGCCGTCTTGCAAAAAATATGTACATTCATTTTTTTTATTTTTACTGTATGGGGTTAGATAAATGCTTGAACAAATCCTTCATCAAATCCATGTTAAGTTACTAAGTACACGTCAACCTTGTGAACAGAAATGAAAATTAAGAAATTTTTTTTTTCGTTATATCTCTTCTAAAAGCAAGTGATTTCTTAAAATAAAAAAATATTTTCACCTGTAGTGGCAGGAATAATAAATGGAACATATGAAAACTCAAAATAAAATTTAAGTGCTTCTTTATAAACTGGTGAAATGAAGACTGAGAGTTAAGACTTAAATTTAGATATTTCTATTATCTTGAAATGGGAAAATCATTCAGGTCAAAATGCATGAACTAATTTTGCTTAAATAAACTAAGAAAATTTATTCATTTAATTTTTTTTTCTGTCAATTTTTGGTTTAAGAAAGTGAATGAACAATTATCATTTGTTAGATCATAATAAATAAATTAATTAGATCATAATGAATAAGATTTATTTGATCATAATTAATAAAAACAAAAAGTAGATAAAAATGTATATAACACCATAATACTATCGGGCACAAATTATAAGACAAAATGTTTTAAATTTGCGTTGCTTATTGAAAATCACACTAAAACTACAACACTATATATAATATATCATAATATAGGTGAATTGGTTAGGATAATTTCCCTTTGGATTAAATGAAGGTCTTATTTGATAGCACAATGATTTTTAGTAATAATGTATTTGTGTCATGAATCTTGTCCATATAGAATTTGTAAAGTTTCAATAAATTATATATTTTATAAGGCCGCACTATGAGGCTTTCACTGATCATTGGAATGAAATTCCAATGCTACGATTTTGAACTTAAACTTAATCTTTAAACTTGTTTCCTTAAAAAATAAAATGTTAATGATTTGGAAAATAATATTTTGTGTCATTTGTTACTATGTGAAACCCCAACTTTCAAATTGAGTGCCATACCACAGTTCCAAAATCAACTTGCCCACACAAAATAAATAAAAACTTGAGTTCTTCTTTTTCAAATGGTAAACGAAAACTGAACTTTGAAAGACTTCAATGTAGATATCTTTATTATTTATCACTAAATGTGAAAAATATTTGGAATCTTGTTGTAAGAAGTAATTTTTACTTTAATAAACGAAGCAAGAAGTCGTGTTTTATGTCGGTTTTTAATTAAAATCCCCGAAGGGACCATTAACAAACAACTTTTATGTTTTCTGCTTATCATAAGCTAAATGAAAATACTTAACTACCTTCTGTTAATCTCCAATCATGGCCCTCTTGCTGAGCAATACCACCCAGAGAAAGCAATGGTTTAAAAGACTGAAGGGATTGAGATAGACATTTATTTCCTAAACATTTTAATGGTGTCCTTATTTTGCTACTAACAATTATAAATGATAAAGTTTTATAAATATTATTTTTAGGACAAGTTGTTTTTTGTGACAGTCCCGAAATGATAGTAAAAAAAAAAAAATCTATTCTTGATTTGTTGTTTGCTTTCTGAATTCCATCCACATCAGAACTCTCCAGTCAAAAATTGGTTTCACTGAATTTTGTATACATTTGCTTTTTACACTGATAACGTTAATAAACAAATCGATATTGGCTTTCAAATAAGATTAAAGTCTTTGTTTGCACCCTGAGTTTAAATTGAATATGGGTCATGTTTATGGTTTCACTTTGATTTCACAATAGTAGATTCGTTCCAAATTTAAATGTGACATTCCAAACAACCAAATATAGACATGTATATTCACTGACTTTTGTATTATGCAGCACTTGACAGTATCTTATTCAAATTTTGAATGTTTTTGAGATAAGTAAATTGTTACATAATGATTTATTCACACTTGCCTTCATCTTGGTTGTCCATCATCATAGAATTTCAATCATTCTACTCTTTAGCCATATTCAGGTGTCTTGTTGAGCGGATAAATGTTGGTTAATATCATGTTCACCTGACTCCCCCCCCCCCTATTTATATCTAAATTATAATCTGTAATTTTGAAAAGTGAAATTTTCACTAAAATATGTTGGAAAATTTTCAATTCTTTCATCTGAAATCAAGAAAATATAAATTTTAAGCAAAAATGATTACAAAATCTATATTTAAAAAAAGGTTTAATCTGAGGTGTGTGTGTGTGTATATATATATATATATATATATATATATATATATATATAGTTGAAAAATTTCTCAGCGTTAACCTGTAGAAAAAGACAATATTTATAAATGTAAAAGACAATAGGAAAACTGTAATAGTTGCCGACGCGTTTCATCCAATGTGGACTTTTTCAAGGCAAAAACCCGAATTGAATTTATTAAACAAAGTAACTAATAATAACAAAAATCCGTCAACACAGCAATAAAAACAATATCTCCACACGTGACAGTAACTGACATAATTTTCAGTTAACAGTATGAAAATAGCGTTCTCTAAATTCTTCCAGTTGCTAAGGACATTTTGTTTTGTTATTATTAGTTACTTTGTTTAAATAAATTCATTTCGTTTTTTGCCTTGAGAAAGTCCACATTGGACAAAACGCATCGGCTACTATTACAGTTTTCATATTGTCTTATATATATATATATATATACATACAACTTTTTGGCAACATGCTGATGCATGTTGAAATCCTCACAGTATTGTTGAAATTATCGCTAACACCTTTTTGTTGAGATTTACAAACTCTGTATCATTCAATTTTGCAAACCAATTCATGAAACTTGAATAAGCTCATTTGTTTGGTAAAATACTTTGCCAAAAAGATCCTACTTCACAGTTTAATAATTTCTTTAATTTAATTTTATAGGACTTCATAGTAAACAATATCTAAAGAAAATTTCTTTTTTTTTTTTTTTCCTTTTTAACAGAAGAATAAATTCTTAGGTTTTCTTACTCTTGAGCATGCAACATACAACTAGCCACATGTAAATATTTCTTTCTGGACCCAAGTTTCAACTTTTTGAAGCATTTGGCCTTGTCATTTGTTTAGTTCTTGCAAACGCAGGGTGAACTGGAAACAGTATTCTTCTATATATAAAAACTTAAAGAAAAGATATGCAAAAACAATATGGCATTTTTATTAAATAAATATTTATTTTAATCATTAAATTTATTTTGTATCTCAAATAATAAAACTTAATTTTTCCAAAAAAATGGATGAAAATTTATTGTACTAAGCTACGTACTCTAGTACAGAATAACAGAAGTCACTGAAATTTATATATAGATTGTGATCATTTTGCATCATATTTTCTTGATTTCAGATAAAAACTTGGAAATTTTCCAGCATATTTCAGTGAAATATTCATTTTAGAAAATTATAGTTCAGATACATGGGGGAGGGAAATGGGGATTGATAATGATGTATAAAGTGGAGGGTAGTCTGTTTTGATTCATCTTTTTACCAATTGACATTCTATGAAGTTTATCTTCTGACATCCTAACACTTTCCTCTTTCTGTGTTTAACTCTGTACAAGTAAAGATGGCCGATCCACCCAAGTAACTTACGATATGACAGAGTTACTGTTCTTTGCTGATGGGGTGGGTGTTGAATCAGTTGCACAATATGTTTATCTTGAGTTTACATTGTCTCCTCTTGTAATTGTATCATAATAATTTTTAATAATAATAAAACCATCATACATTGAATTGGAAACTTATGAGCAGTAATGTGTTGCTATGTTAAACAATCCAGTTATGCCATGGCTTAAGCAATTGCTTGAAGACGGTTTCTCTTATAACTGTTGACTTTTGATTGGCTCTTTTTTGATTGCAAGTGAAAATACTGAGTGTTTGTGAGGGTCGAGTGCTGACTCATCAAATAGAAAATACTCTCAAAATTCCTGCCCGTCTCTGTTTCTCATTTCCATGAGTGTATGCATGTGTGTGAGAGGGACGGCTAATTATTTTTATGGCTGTTTTATTTTGGTTTAGCAGGCTTTCCTGCGGAGAAAAATTTAAATGGGGGCTTAAAAGAATTTAAGCACATTGCATTTCATAATTTTTGTTTGAGCTGAATTATTGTTTGTGGTAAAAAAAAAAAAATAATGGTAGCATCTGATTTCCAGAAATTAGAAAGACAAGGATTAAAATTTTTTTATCATTTCACCATAAGCAAGGCAATAAAGCCACTAAGACGTGGGGGGGGGGGTTACTGAGTGTGAGAGAATACGAGAAAAAAAATAACATTAAGGCAAGAGGACAATAAAAAAACAGGAATTGTGAAGAGAGAAGATAAAAATTGACATCAATTTTACATTTTTGAAGATCAAAGTTGGTTGGAAAGCAACAAGCCAGAAGAGAATTTCACAAGCTTGAAGTGCAAGAGAAGAAACTGTTAGCATAGAACTTATTACATCTAACCATTTGAACTGTAAAATGGTGAGACCTTGCTGCCAATCTAGTACTGAACTTAAATTCCTAAAGAGTATGTATCAAGTTCACCAAAACAATTAGCATAAAATTATTTATATAAAAGATATAGGGAAGCTATGTTATGGTTATGAGAAAGTGACTGAAGCCAAGATGCCAGCTAAGGGCCAATAACATTGCAAATTCTTATTTGGATTTTATCAGGAATCTCTAAATACATAGCAGAAGCACCAGACCAGATGTAGCAGCAATATTCTGTACATTGATGAAAATGAATAGACAAAAACAATTATGACCAACAATTAATCTCGAAATAATATATATATATATATATATATATATATATATATATATATATATATATATAAAGTGAACATAGACGTCAACACTTAGAGGCGACAGTCTGTTTCATGCTAGATGCAATCGTCGGGGCCCGACGATTGCATCTAGCATGAAACAGACTGTCGCCTCTAAGTGTTGACGTCTATGTTCACTTTTATATTTACACACACTCTCTCTGATATTGAGCACTTTATCCCATAAATATAACACACTTTAAGACTATATTTCTTTATATATATATATATAATATATATATATATAACCTTGGTTTCAACCTTTCAGTATCTTCAGGCGATTCTGTTCAATTGATTTCCAAATGCTTTAATTTTTATTTTTTTTTAAATTAATGAACACTTATTATTTATAGTTATCCCTCGCTAATTTGCGGTTCTACTATCGCGGATTCAAAATATATATATGGGAAATATATCGTGGAGTTTCTGGAAAATTCTAGAAAAATCGCGCTATATGAACACCTAAAATTTTTCATTAAACCCATTAAAATATTAATAAAAATTATTAAACTCATTAAAATATGAATGATAAAAAAGATTGAACCCATTAAAATATGAATGATAAAAATTATTAAACCCATTAAAATATTAATAATAAAAATTATTAAACCCATTAAAATATTAATAATAAAAATTATTAAACCCATTAAAATATTAATAATAAAAATTATTTCCTAGTCTAGGAACAACAAAACGAGCATAAAGTAGAAAAAAAACATATACAGGAAAATTTGAACTTATAAGTCACATGACAAAAAAAAAAACATTTAGAATGCGATGTGCATACAGTACCCGCGTATCCTTTTGTTGAAAAAATGCAAAGCATACCATCTTGGTGACGAATTGCGTTGTAAGACGGGCTGTGTTTGGTGCAATGGAGAGAGTCGACGAATCACGCTTTCTATTTTGTAATCTGGTCTGTGATTGGTGCTTTGACCGATGCTCAGATCCGCAGCATCCTCCCTTGTCTCTCTCTCTCTCTCGCGGCCATTTCGCTTCAAGCTTTCTCGCTAAGTGGTTTACTGTACTACTTTACACTGTGCTGTGTGTGATCTTTCTTTTTGTTTCTTTGTGTTGAACTTTGCGTTTTCACCCCCGGCAATGGCTCCCAAGCATGCTGCTTCTTCCAAGGCTGGTACTGAGCCTAAACACATACGAAGAATGATGACAATTGCTGAGAAGGTGAAACTTCTGGATATGTTGAAGGAAGAGAGAACTTTCGCTGCCGTAGCCTGCCATTTTAGCGTGAATGAATCCGCTGTTTGCTACATCAATAAGGATGAGGCTAACATTAGGAAGACGGCTGCCATCACCTTTAATAAGTCTGTGAAGAGTGGTTACGGCTCGTAATATGACTATCATCCGTATGGGAGCTGCTTTGGCTATATGGATATCCGACTGCCGAAAGAAGAACATAGCCTTGGATATGAACATCATCCAAGCAAAGGCTAGGGGCCTGTACGAGACTTTCGTCGCTAAGGAACCTGAGGATGACAGTGGCGACCATGAAGAAGACGAAGATGGCATAGAAGATCCACAACCAGAGACGTCCAGTGATTCGCAACCTAAAAAACATCCTTTTTCTGCTAGCAATGGGTGCTTTGCTAAGTTTCAGAAATGCTTCGACCTAAAAAGCGTTTCCCTGCATGGCGAGGCTGCTTCTGCTGACACGACCTCTGCTGAAACATACATGAATGAAATTTTATCTCCGAAGGTGGATATAAGCCCGTCCAATTTTTTAATATGGACAAAACGGGCTTATTTTGGAAAAGAATGCCATCACGAACTTTCCTGTGCAATAAGGACGCAAAAGCCTCTGGCTTTAAAGCATACAAGGAATCGTGTGACGTGTGGCAATGCTGCGGGATTTTTTTAAAGCCAGGACTTATTTACAAGTCTAAAAACCCAAGGGCTTTAAAAAACAAAAACAAGAATCTGCTACCCTTACATTGGATGCACAATCCAAAGGTGTGGATAATGAAGATGATGACCTTCAACTGGTTCCACCAGTGTTTTATCCCGCAAGAATGATGACAATTGCTGAGAAGGTGAAACTTCTGGATATGTTGAAGGAAGAGAGAACTTTCGCTGCCGTAGCCTGCCATTTTAGCGTGAATGAATCCGCTGTTTGCTACATCAATAAGGATGAGGCTAACATTAGGAAGACGGCTGCCATCACCTTTAATAAGTCTGTGAAGAGTGGTTACGGCTCGTAATATGACTATCATCCGTATGGGAGCTGCTTTGGCTATATGGATATCCGACTGCCGAAAGAAGAACATAGCCTTGGATATGAACATCATCCAAGCAAAGGCTAGGGGCCTGTACGAGACTTTCGTCGCTAAGGAACCTGAGGATGACAGTGGCGACCATGAAGAAGACGAAGATGGCATAGAAGATCCACAACCAGAGACGTCCAGTGATTCGCAACCTAAAAAACATCCTTTTTCTGCTAGCAATGGGTGCTTTGCTAAGTTTCAGAAATGCTTCGACCTAAAAAGCGTTTCCCTGCATGGCGAGGCTGCTTCTGCTGACACGACCTCTGCTGAAACATACATGAATGAAATTTTATCTCCGAAGGTGGATATAAGCCCGTCCAATTTTTTAATATGGACAAAACGGGCTTATTTTGGAAAAGAATGCCATCACGAACTTTCCTGTGCAATAAGGACGCAAAAGCCTCTGGCTTTAAAGCATACAAGGAATCGTGTGACGTGTGGCAATGCTGCGGGATTTTTTTAAAGCCAGGACTTATTTACAAGTCTAAAAACCCAAGGGCTTTAAAAAACAAAAACAAGAATCTGCTACCCTTACATTGGATGCACAATCCAAAGGTGTGGATAATGAAGATGATGACCTTCAACTGGTTCCACCAGTGTTTTATCCCGCAAGTCAAGCTGTATCTATTAGAGAAGGGCTGGCCATTCGAAATCCTTATGTATAACGCTGGTGGCCATGCTACTGATCTGTCACATGAGGGCATTCAGATTGAGTTCCTGTCGGCCCAACACTATTCACTTATTCAGCCAATTGACCAGAGGGTTATCAAGGAGTTCAAGGCCCTATACACGAGGAATGTCCTAGTGAAACTGGTTGCTTCTGTGGATGCTGCACAAGAGGAAGACGAAAATTTTAACTTGAAGGCATACTGGTGGCAGTACACAATTGCTACGTACCTCCAAAATATCCAGAAGGCATTGCAAGAAATGATACCTGCCACCATTAACGCGAGCTGGTAGAATTTGTGGGTCAAGGTTATTTGCGAAGACAAATGATTTACACCTGCCGAAATCCAACACACCACAGTACAGAAAGCTTTGCAGTTGGCTGCAATCATTGGAGGTGACAGCTTTGCAGACATGACCCCGGGAGACATTGACGAGTTATTAGACTGCCACTCCCAGCCCCTAACAGACGCAGACATTGAAGACTTGACAAAGTCGGCCAGCGAAGAAATGCAGCAAGAAACGGAAGAAGTGTTATTGCTTAACTGTTGTCCTTGTTATCAATGGAGTACTGTAATGGGTGGGTTGTTAACGGTACAGGGAGGGGTTTAAAAGTCAAAATACATGTCAAATAAATACTGTAAATATGACGTCCCCACCCAATTCAGTTATTGCAGCCGGTCACGGAACCAATCTACCACGATAAACGAGAGATCACTGTACATATAAGCAAATGCACAACGTGAAGTGTGACAGAAAGGGGGAGGAGAAAAGCAAGGGTATTGGAAAAGTATCGGTGGGGTGGGGATATTAAATACCCTTAACGGTTAATACCTTTGCTTTTCTCTTCCTCCTCCCCTTCTATCACACTTCACACCGTGCATTTGTTTGTTTATTATTAAATAATAAGCGTTCATTAAATTTTCAAAAATAAAGTGTGAGGAAATCGGTTGACTAGAATCACCTGAAGATATCAAAAGGTTGAAACCAAGGTGAGCGGAATCGGCTGATTTCCTAATTTAGATACCTAAAAGCTCTCCATGTTAAACTTTTTTATTTTTATATGCGTGCAAACAATTAGGAAACTCATACATAACATCAGGAAGAGGCAGCTGAAATTTCTAGGACATGTAATGAGAAGAGGGAAGGGCTGGGCAAATCTGATACTCACAGGGCGGAGACAGGGACAAAGGAAAGTCATGGGTGACATACTTCACGGGCTTAAGCAAGTGGATGGCAGAACAAGGTCTGGGAGAAATAACAAAAAGCCCGAAGCTTATTGAGAGCTACAAGGGGCAGGTGGAAATGAAGCGCCATGATTACCTATATCCTAAAGGGATACGCAACATAAGATATGTGCATTGAGCACTTTTTAATACTACTGTGTTTCCTGTACAGTATTTACATTAGTCGGACTATTGTCCTCATCTTTGTCGCTATTTTTGTCACAACGTTTCAGCCGTTGTACGCTCCGGCCTTCTTCAGGTGGTTGGAATTTCGAACCGAACCCTTTATTTCGATCACTGGGGTAGACTGTTCTAGTTCCACGAGCCATGTTTGATGGATGTCGGTTATCAGTTATCTCCTGCTAATTTTCCCTCTGAAAGTTCTCCACTGCCTGAACCGGGTATTGAACTCACACTCTTTGGGTCTGTCACTGGATCTAACCAATGCCTTGTCTAATCCAACTGTGACCATTAACTTCTTATATATTTTTTTTTTTTTAAAGACATTTTTATGTTTATACATTCTTTTTATAGATAGAAATATTTAAGTAAATGCTCTGTTTTATAATAAACAGTATTTATAACATTTACCGGCCTGAATGTCAGAAATTTTCATAGAAAATATTCGTCCTCCAACAGGAATCGAACCTGTATCTTATACGGAACCGTCATATAGCCTGATGTGCCTTTAGCAGATTTGGCCACAGAGGTGCGTTCGGTTAGCAAGGTCGATTTTACTGTTTTTAAACTTCAATCTTCCATGAATCTCTCACATACATTCATATCTGCTCAAAGCGTATCCAACGTCACACATTATGAAATGGACAAAGTCCAACAATTATTTTAAGACATTTTTATGTTTATACATTCTTTTTATATATATATATATATATATATATATATATAATATAAAAAATTCATTCTTTTTTATTTTTTTATTTTTTTTAGACCAGTTTTTAATGATTTTTTTAAAACTCATCTTTGCTGCTGTTTTTGGTGATTCATTTGCCAGCCATATAATTATTTACTAATGCCAAGTGCATTGTTGGTTCTTTCTTTACAGTTTAGTAATAAAGACAAAAATGTGGTTATGATAATTGAGTTGGGGTAACAAAACTAGTAAACTTTTCTCAAATCACCCTTGAGAATGTTTTTCTAGTTACTTCCTTTTATGCAGCAATCATGTGGTTGCTTTGTGGTAGATAGACATAAATAATTTGATTATTTTGTGTGTGTGTATATATATATATATATATAAATAATTTTGTTAAATAATATAGACAAGTGTTGTCTATTTATTTTATGTAAATTCTTTTCATATCGTCTGTCTGATAAGCTTAATAACATTATCGTTAAACAAAGAAAGAAAATCACAATATTGATACATATTTTTCAATGAAAAATTCTGCCTAAATACACACACACACACATATATATATATATATATATATATATATATATATATATATATAATCTTCAACATTGAATGCTTGTCATGTTATTGTTACTAAGCAGTGGCATGTTTTTATCTATTGCCCTGAAGTTTTGCTTGTCAAAATTAGGCTGCTCTTCAGAGTCTCTCTGCAGCACTTGAAATCAAAAAGATAAGTCTTTTGAACTTTTAACTATTTTCTCTCCTTTTTTAAATATTGATCACTTTATTTAAAAAAAAACAAACAAACTGGTTACCATAAACGTGTGTGTGTGTGTGTGTGTGTGTATGCCTTGGTATGTAACTGCCAAGAAGTGCACAAAGCACTCTGTAAAATTACTATGTAGTAGGCACATACAGAATTTCACCATCCAAAAACACATCCTTGATAATGGCTAGAGAAGTAGCTGAAAGCACTCTGAACAATTATAACTATGGACAATTCCTAGATTCTTTAACCTCTGAAAAATGAAAAAATGTTAGATTGCTGGAAAAACTCAATAAAAAATTAAATCTTCCTTGTCTGCCGTTTTTAAATGAAAGAACGATTGTTGCCCAAATACACACACACACACACACACAGTTCTGTTGTTAATATTTCAGCGACTTGTGTTGTATGACATCATAGAACCACATCTTGAACTTACGAGCTGCATCTGCTATTCTGCGACTGTTATTGTTGTACAGCAATCTTCTATGTCAACATAAAATATTATCTTCGATGGTCAATATCTTTGTTAAAATATCTGAAGATGGCACATGTAAGCTGAAAGCTTAGATGAAGGAGCAACTTAATAAAAAATATCCAAATGTTATACAATTTTTGTCTTTATTTTTACCCGAAATTAAAGCAAACATTAGAACGGCTCATGATCAGACATAATAGACATTCATTGTCTGTTATATTTAATAATATGTTTAAATAATGATCTGCTGCCCCAATACACTATATATATATATATATATATATATATATATATATATTAGGTACACCTTTTCTTTTAAGCATAAGCATATATATATATTAGGTACACCTTTTCTTTTAAGCATTAAGTTAACTATGGCAGACAAGGAAAAAATGTTTTTTTCTTTCTTTCAATCTTTCCCAGCATCCTTATGTTTTTCTGTTTGGTGGGAGTAGGGGGGGGGGCATAAATTATCTGTATTGCCCCAAGTGCTTTCAGCCACTTTAACTATTTTTAAGGGGGTTTTAGGTGCTGTTAATTTCTCTTCATGTTTCTTACTGTTTAAGATGTATTTTTTTTATTTTTATTTATTTTTTTTGTGTGTGTGGTTTTGAATACTCCTAGGAGCGTTTATTCTGACTTTTTGCATGTTGAGCATGGCTGGAATTTGAGTGAGTGTTTTTCTATTTTTAAAAACTTTCAACACACTTTTCCCACTATTAAATAAAGTGATGTTGATAGTGGGAGAGAGATGTTTAATATACTTGGCTTCTCTCATAGCAAGATGTTTCTGTGATTTATATAAAATTTTAGTGTTATCGGCCAGAATATTTCTTAAGGGTTCTTGTAAATTATATATATATATATATATATATATATATATATATATATATATATTATTGGTAGGGATAATTCCAAGGACACCATTAATCCAAAAGAGAGCTCAGTGTATGTTACAGAGCAATATAATAATAAATGAAGAATATATATATATATATATATATATATATATATATATATATATATATATATATATATATATATATATATAATTTCTTTTCCCTTTTCCTGGTAAATTCATTTTGTCTTCTGTGTTAATTTATCTTCTATTCTTGCATTGCAATTTGTTCTTATGAGTCAATTATTTTATGGTTTTTGTGGTTTGTATCCGACAAATAGAAGTAATTGTGAGTCAGGTCAGATTCTACCAAATAGTGTTGATTCTAGCTGAGCAGAAAAACCAGATGTTTGTTTGTTTGAATTCCCGTGTGTCATGGTTAGAAGATAGTAAGCTTTTTCTTTGCATTGTCAAGATTTGTTTATCTTAACCTTTTGTCTATTTGCCTACTCAGCTTACACCCCGGAGTTGGGGCGGGGTTATACATTTCTATCTTTGCTGGTCTGTATTCATGTGTGGCGGCAGGCTGCTGCTTCTGCTGCTGTTTGTCTATGAAATCTCCAGGAAAAGTCTACTCATGAAGGTATACATCAGTAGAAATCACAATTAAGCTTCTCAGCACCTGATAACATCCGTTTTTTTTGTGGTGGGGTGTAGTTGATAAAATTCCTCCTTTCTAGTCAACTTTGACATTCAAAAATTTAAATGCATTATCAATTGTTACATTATTTATCAGTTTCTTAATTGCTGGTTCTTTTAATATTCTCTCTCTCTTCTTAATAAGATTTCTTTTTCTCATTCTTTCACTCAGTAACTCCTTGCATCTTAGTAGCTTTATTGCCTTACTTGGGGGTGAAATGATTTAAAAAGATATTAAATGACCAATTTCAAAATAACATTAAAAAATTTAGTGAGTTTCTTCCCTTTTTTTTTAATTACTTTGTGATAGCTCCCCACCCTTAATTACAGGAATGAAGTCATATTGAAAAGTTTAAGCCTTTTCCTTCCCTTCTCCAAAGCCTTGATAACTGAATTTTCCATATACTCCATAATGTCTTCAAGTCTGTTAACCATTATCATTCCTGCATATCCTCATAAACTGTTTTTTTTTTTCTGCCTCCTTCTTACATTCATACAACCACCATTCCGTAACACTGTACCTTGAGTGGCTCTTGGGCCTTGTATTATGTGAAAAATTAGTTCTAAAAAAAAAAAAAATTTCCCCACACTGGAAACTAATAGGTTGTCCTAAATAATTTCCATTTTGATTATTGATTAGGATAATATATTTGTCTTTACAATTGGGGTTCCCCAAAATAGAAAATTACTCCACTGAATAGTTCATGGCCTTGGAAACAGGTTTGTATGACGCTTTTATCTTGACAAAACTGTGCAAAACTGTGGCCTGAGAAACTAGTTGTGTACTGTGAGACTTTCTTGGGAATGGTATGACACTGTGGCTTTAGAAGTTAATTTGTATTGTTAATGATCGCAGTTTTTGGCAGGAATAAAGACTGTTCAAAATGTTATGGTTTCTCCTCCCCCTTCTCAAAAACCTTGAGTCATGGTAAATGTTCCGATTGCTACACACCTTACTTCTATCAGTTCTAATTTCACAGCTAAAACCTGCCATGTCATGTACGCTGGGAAGACTCCTCCCGATTCACTTCCTGTTCCATTAGTAAGAAGGCTTCTTCCCTAAAGCACCCCCTCTGCTAACATTTCGGAACACTCCCGCAAGGATACTTCCTCAAGCAATATAATCTTAACCACTTCAAGTGTCGGGTAATCCTTTATCTTTCTGACATATCATCATAAACTGTATTTCTTACCTCTTAGGTTTATACAACCACCTTATACTCTACCTTGAGTGACTCTTGGGTCTCTTATTGGGTGAACAATTAGTGAAAAAAAAAATTTATTGTCACATGTATTGGAATTTAGAATAATTGAAAAAGATTAATCAAGTGCAGAATAAAATGAGGATGCTGAATGTCTAAGGGGTTGACTACGCCCTGCCCCTTTAAGGGTCTCATGACTCTGGCTACATAAACTTCAAATTCAAAGACCCGTCTTTTTTTTTTTTTTTTTTTTTTCCCCACTCTTTATTAGGAGAGCATGAAGAGTCTTATCCTTTCAGCATAAGATCCAGTCAGTGGCATTATGCTATGGAAAAATTCCTACAATCTAAAGAAGCTAGCCAGGGACTCAAAGGGACTCCATTTTGCAACCAGGACTGTTGACAAGATACCTGCATTTTTCTCTATCTCATGTGCTTTATGATAGTTTTTTGAAGTTGGGTCTTCCACATAACCAACAGGTAACAAGCGAATAAATAAATAATTAAAAAAAAAATCTTTTGGGATCAAGTGACAATAAAGCTGGACATTGAGAATTTCCAGCCACAGGTCTATATTAATAGTCACAGTTGGGATTGAAGTACTCTGTTCTAGTCAGCCCTTGGTGAGAGACAGACTGTCCTTTGGGTGATTCTGATACAATGCTGTCCACTTGTGTTGTCAGCCACATGCTGTGATATTGAGATGGGCTGGGAGCTGCAAAGAGGAAAAGTCAAAAGGAAGAGTTGATCTATTGGCCTGACATGGCAGAAGTTGTCCCAAAGGTCTCTTACCAACCAACCCAAACTGAGCAAGCAAAGCGTGGAATAAAACCTCTAAATATATTGGAAACCTGGTATGAGTTCTCATTTTCCTTTGCTGCGTTTTTCATCTTTTGTTTCCTTTAGCAAGAATGGAGACACAATGTGGGGCAGTTATTTGCCAGCTGGTGGAAAGTTAGGTTTATGGCCCTGTTGTATGCTTAGAATAAAATGCAAGTGTACAAGTGATATTCGCATTTCAAATATGGTTACATCTCTGGTGTATTGTATAGCAGCTCTGAACGAGAAAGGCAAACCTGATGACTTGTCAGGCATTTCTTATTTCTTGTGGGTGTGTGTTCACTTGTAATTAGTCAAATTTATTGGAAGATTATTAGGTATTTTTTAGGTTTTTTTTTTCTTTTAACTTTTTTGGCCATGACCCCAAACACGATTTTTCTTGCCTGGAGTCCCTTAAGGTAGAAACTTAATTAGTGTCTGTTCATTTAATTTTATCCAATCAGCTTCACTGGATTTCATTTAAATAATCGATAAATCTGAATATTTCTTATGTTGATCAAAGAAACTAGAAAACACGATTTTTACGCAGCTGTATCATATGTGCATCAGGGTATATGAGTCACATTCAAAGGGGTGTTATTCCAGACATAAGAAATGATGCTGCAATTGTGTGGGGCTCCAGTCACCTCTACAGAGAAATAGCAAACAGACACTTTTTGTATTAATTGATCAATTTATTCATCATTATTTTAATGGTTCCAGAAGCTTTATATTCCAAGCCTTGATATAAAAATATTTGCCATTATTATTATTATTATTATTATTTATTATTCAGTTATGTGCCATGCGTGATACACGCTTATGCGATCATGTATCTTTTGATACATGACTGACAAGACAGATTTTCTTTCTCCATAGTAGGTTGCCATTTCTTTCTGCAGTAGACCAGTTGCCATCCAAGGCTATGGAATCTGGTCTGTCCTACTATTTACCCATAGCTGGGGCGAGAAGAAGATTCATACCTTTCCCAAGGGTATTAGCACGTAAATGAGTGTAATGGATCTGATTCAAACTTGGCTCTCCGATTCCTCAATCCGAGTTGCTCCATTCCTCCAATTTAAGTAAAAGAAACAAAGACAGCCTTTCAAAATGTTTAAGAATATTTTGACAGTACGTATAAAGTATATGTAAAGTTATATTTAAAAATTGCATATAAGTGCAAAAATATTTTTTAAAAATACATCTTTGAACAAACGTTGCTTGTCTTGTGAAATCAATGCGACAAAATGAAATGGTAATTGTAATGTGGGTAAACATGATGGGGGGGGGGGACATTCTCATTTTGAAATTTTCAGTTAGTTGATTAGTAAGCAAAAGCAATTAATCAAACTGTTTAATATAAATCATTCTGTTCATTCTCCCAAGGTGGGTCATTAATACTTTGCAGATGTAATGATCATAATGTATTTTAAGTGTTGAAAGGCTGGTGGATTCTGGATATATTTTTCAGAATGTGTACCTTAATATGTTTGTCGAAATTAGAGTTGCCTGCAGTAAAATGTTCTGCAAGTTCTGTTGATATCGCATCATTGTCGGACATATAATACCTGTGGCCATGGGTATGTCTGACACAATAATGTGATGTCTGACACAATAATGTGATGTCTGACACAATAATGTGATGTCTGACACAATAATGTGATGTCTGACACAATAATGTGATGTCTGACACAATAATGTGATGTCTGACACAATAATGTGATGTCTGACACAATAATGTGATGTCTGACACAATAATGTGATGTCTGACACAATAATGTGATGTCAATGAAGCTTGCAGAAGATTTTGTCACAAATGACTAATTTCCATGAACATTTTTTTTTTCTTTTTCAAAATATTGGAAGAGTTACATCAAACATTTTTTATTTTTATTTTTAAACAAAATGATTGTAATTATTCCAATATTTTTCAATACATAAGAGCGTGATTTAAGAAAAGAATCATAATACTTGACAATGTTGAACAATATTTCGACAGCATGTCTGTCTTCAAGTTATATTTAAAGATTTTCAAGTATAAAAATATATAAACCTACAAAAAATTATAAGTTTTTGTACAAATGTTGCTTGTCTTGTACTGAAAAAAATGGCTGTACGTGTAATGAATACATCAAAACAAATGTAACATCACTCACGTGAAAGCATGAAACTTAAACGTGCATAATATGACAGATCTTGCTCATCTTGAAATTTTCTGTTAGTTGATTAGTTATGAAAAGGAATTAATCAAACAGCTTAGTGTTACAAGTGACTAATTTTGACAAGCATCTTAAGGTGCACATTCAGAAAAAAAAATTCAGAATATACCAACCTTTCAACTCTTAAAATGTATGCGGTTAGTTACATATGCAAATTATTATCTCACCCCCTACGCACCGGGGGGGGGGGACACAGAATGGCAGGGAGTTCCATAAGATGTATAATAAGCTTGTAGGCATTGATTGATTGAGTGGTTGAAAAGTCTTCGATACCATAACTCGGACAGAATGGAATCTTCTTCAAGAACGGTAAAACGTAATATTTTTCATTATGTGCATTAATATATCTATATAACACACGCATACACACAGCCTGAAGATCATGTTGAAGTGTGAAACTGACAGTCACCATGTCGTGTTGATTTCTATGTCCACACTGTTTCTGTGACAAACACTAAATAACAAGGATTGAGTTTTGCAAAAAAAAAAAAAAAAATGAGTGGATAGCATATCTGTGAAACTCTGTGTCAGGAAGATAAGTTAAACATTTGATGTTGCTTGTTGAGATATATCCACTGATATAAATTGACATCATGCGCTGTCTTCACTGTTGATGTCAGGGTGGCTTAAACTATTTAGTTACATGAAAAGAGCCCTTTTCTATTTATTAGACACACACACATAAAATGGTTTAAAGAACCATTAAAGCAATTTGAGTGCTAATTAATGCAAAAAGAAATTGAGCAAAAGAACAACTGGTCAAAATCCTTAGTTGCTTTTTTTTTTTTTAAATTTGTAAATAACTGTATTTGATTGAAAAAAAGGAAATATTAGTTATCATTCTTTGGATGCAAACTAATGGATCTCGGTGGTAAGAAAAGACTTGAATTTTTGTTTTTGTCTCCATATAAAGTCTTCTCTACGTTTTTCTTTTTTTAATCAAACCTTGATGAAGATTTAAGTTAATGATTATGTAAGTGTATTTCTTGCCTGTAGAGTGGATCTCTTGGATTATTGGATAAGAGGACTATACTTTTCTTGGAAGGGAGAAAATGAATAACAGAAATCCTGACTCTATTTCTGTCTCATCCTTGGGGCTGGGCGTGGCAGTACTTGAAGTGGCTTGCCCTCGAGAAGATTAGCCTCACTATGAATTAAAAATGAATGCACGCAGAGATACTCTGTGACATGAGAAAGGGGGGATAGCCAAAGAAGAGAATAATTTTAGGATTGGTTGGGTGTTTGCTGTTGCAAGGAATTATCAGAGGAAGTGTATGGAGGATGGCATGAGATGACAAGGGAGGTAAATCTCTGTTGATTGTAAAGATAGCCAAATGAACACTATTTAAGATCATGGCGAGTTCTTTAGTAAACTACAATTCATGGGATGCTGTGTGTGTTTTTTTTATATATATATATATATATATATATATATATATATATATATATATATATTGTCATCCATAGACTGTTTTGCTGTATCACAGTTCATCAGTGTCGCTAGATATCCGGTTGCCTCTAGCTAGGATCGAAACCCAGCTGGATTGTCATCAGTCGGAAGTTTTACCCCTAAGTCGTTGGTGCACAGTAGGGAAGAAGGTGAATTTAAGCGTATTTATTTTAAAACACATAATGACTGAGAGAACTCGATTTGATTTACTGAAGAGTCATGTATTATTACTTGTAATAGTCACTGTTTACAAACCCACACTTTACACGCATACCCACCTGTACTGTTTAATAAATAATAATGGGGTTTCCATTTCAAATACAAAGTGTACACTATAATAATGTTTGCAGTAATATATATATATATATATATATATATATATATATATATATATAACAGCAAAATTGTTCAATTTTTAGATTAAGCTTTCAACTATTGTAACTTAAATGGCTAAAATATCTTACTGGAATTCTCCCTTTTTATGATGCTATTGGACTCTACTTTGACCAATAAGAAGCTTAACAGAAGAATTGTGATGAAATCAATCATAAACGAAAATGACATGTTCATCATTAATTAATCACAGCTAAGTATTGGAAACTCATGAAGGATTGAGATATATATATATATACATGTGTATCTCAGGATCATTTTCCAATTTATTCAAGAGGATCTTCATCCTCTCTAACCTAACTTTCTGTTCTGGAGTAACAAAGTGCCTAACAGGTTTCATGTACGATTTCATTTTCAAGTCTTTTTTTTTCACTGCCCTTTTGACTATCATTGCTGAAACTCCTCTCTCATGTGCCAAACATCTTATGAATTGAGTTGGATCTTTTCTAATTGATCTCTTTAGCTCCAAGTTGAAATGATGATCCCGCTTTCTGTTGTGACCCCTGGTCCAGTTTTCCTCTCTACTGTTCACTTTTTTTAAAAACTTATTCACTGTTCTCTTGATGGTTCTTGAATGGACGTAAAAAAAAAAAAAAAAATGAAACCCAAGGTATGAATGTTGGTACCTATATGGAAGGCTTGAATGATCTTTTTCTTCTCACCATTGCTCATTTAGGAAGACAGTGGGTCTGACACAAAACAATTTTAACCTGTTCTCTTTCTCACTGAATAACTTAAAGAGTTTTTCAGTGATTTTTACGACAAATGGTGTCAAGATGGCTAAATGTCTTATTTGAAAACCTGTAAAAAAAAAAGAAAAAGTAACCTAATTAGTTTAGTGGCTTTTTACATATTAAACATTTTGCGGGATGGACAATTATGCTGTTACACCTAGTGTGTGTGTGTGTGTGTGTGTGTGTGTGTGTGTGTGTGTGTGTGTGTGTGTGTATATATATATATATATATATACACACACACACATACATACATAAAAAAGTATAGTTTTAAGGTGTGCAATATATATGGGATAAAGTGTTCAATATGAGAGATAGTGTATGTAAATATAAAAGTGAACTTGCTTGGCTGTGACATTCTCTGTGGTTGAGCTGTTTAAAGCATGCTGTTTCAGGTGGTAGTTTCTCCTAGAAATAGGGACACAGGATCAAACCCTGCTGGAGAGAGCATATCTTTTTTTTTTTTTTTTTTTTTTTTTAGTAAGTCTCTTAAATGAACAAACCAATGGACATAATTCACACTGTTTAAAAAGAAATGAAAATGGGATGTCTACTCAAACATGTATATCCAGAAAATAATGTTTGTAGTAGTAAGAATTAATGTTTTAGTAAAGTTGCTTTTATTATTGGTCTGATGTAGACAGGAATTAAGTTTTCTTTAGTAGATTGATCAAGATACTCATAAATAGTATTTTCTACATCTATTCCTCCTTTATGATTATGCCTTTCCACAGCTTCCTTTTTCTTTTAATCTGTAAATAGTGAATTGCAACCTTTCCTGTGAAAAATATTGGTTTTATCTTTTCTTTGGTTTTGAATACAGATTTTTTTCTTCTAGACTGGTTAGCAAACAAGGTTAGAGAATGGAGTTGATGATGTTTATTTAATCCATTACTAATGTTGATGTCTGGGGTTTGTCTTCCTCAAGGTCATAAGTGAAAATAGACTGTCTTGAAACTTGAACCAAGCTCATTAATTTCATATTCTGTGCTGTTAGTGGCTCTCTGTTTTGTGTTACTTTTTTTTCAATGGGACCTTTTCTGAGAGATTTTGTATTTTATATGCGCCATGAAAGTTGAAGACAATGTTTGACCAGGAATTTGTCACAACTTGCTCTTTAATTAATTTGGAAACTGTTGCAAATCCATTATAGTAAGAGAATAGACGAATGTATAGACCCAACCCTAACGTCCCCCCCAAGTATAGACCAAAATGCCCCCCAATGTATAGACTCAACTCTAATGCCCCCATGTATAGGACCCCCCAATGTATAGCCAGCCTTTGATTGGATTTTTTTGGTGCTAGTATTGCATGTCAAATGAGTATCTTAGAATTTCTCCTAATTGTTACGTAACTGATATACATTCTAGGTATTTACTCTGTCTCCCCACTAAGACAAGTTGTGACACAAGGTCTGTTTTTAAGTTAAGGACCCAAGCGTGTACACTCAGGCCAGGAACAAACCTCTGTGTATAATTTTCCTCAGTTGCGACTATGTTGTTTGACAGGGCTGCCCCTGAGTTCCCTCTGTCTAAAGACAGTTGAGAGGTGATAAATAATGTGTTACAAACCACTCGAGAGAGCAGCTTACACACATTCTAAAGGGAAATCTAAAAACACACTTCAAGTACAATGTATTTGTGGTGTACATTTGTATTCAGATATGCCACTGCCACACTCTGGTTGCTCACATTTTCCTCACTGACCTCCCCCCAATGTTGCCCACTTTGGGAATCATTGGTCTAAATGTTAATGCTGAATGAGGTGCATGATATCTCGATGGACTAGAAAGGTGGTCAGAAATAAGGATGAGGAGGATAGATAACACTTGTCCCTCGACCTGAAGAGAGGTCATGATTAAAGCATTCGAGAAAATGGACATGTGCTAATTTCTTCCACAAAGTGGCATTTCTTGTTGTGAAGGAAGATGTCAGAGTAAAACTTTCTTGCATTTGAAGCGAGAGGGATTTAACTCTGTAGAAGCATTTGCCCTAACTGTAAAAATCTGAACTGTTGGAACTAAAGAATCTGAACATTTGCTATGGAAATTGCGAGATATTAGTGACAGGCTGGCATGATGCATCTGTGAGAAAGAGGTTACAGAATGAATAGTATATTTTCTTCCATAAAACCAGTTAAGATTGGACCGTTCAGGGAAGTAGCAATTCTTGGGTAAAAACTCTTTCAGTGGAACTTTCTTCTTGCATTTTGAGCTTGGAGTAGAAAACAAGGCTGATTCGACACTGTGGAAATGATATGGCTTGTCCCGGAAGTAAAGGTTTGAATTGGTGGAACTAATTGAACATTTGCCATGGAAATAGTGAGATAGTAGAAACAGCCTTGTAATCTTGCATCTGTGGAAAAGAAGTTGCAAAGTGAAGAATACGCCTTCACTTACAAGACTGTATAAATGATTTTGAACTCCTTACTCAAGTTAGAGGGTTACTGTCAAAATGATAATGGCGTGTGATATGAATGAAAGAGATGATGGTAGGAAGGGAAGGTTATAAAGGTAAGGAGGAAAGATGAGGATTGACCCATGTAGATGTTAAGTTTATAGTGTTCAGGGAAGCAAACATGTGGGAGTTTTTCATATAGTGCCATTCATTGAGGAAAAAGCTGTCAGAGTGGAACTTCCTCTTTACAATTGGAATATAGGTGAAATGATGGTGGCTCAACTCAATGGAAGTGAGATGGCATATCCTAGAAGTAAAAGTCTGAACTGGTGGAACTTATCTGAACATTTGCCATGGAAATAGTGATAGATCAACTTTTTTTTTTTTCCCTCCAGATTCAAAATTTTTTTTTTTTTTTTTTCCCAGATTCAAAATGAGAATGAATATTGATTTAAGTATGACAATTTTCTGGAATGTGCAAAAAAAAAAAAAAAAATTTTTTTTTTTTTTTTTTTTTTTTTTTTTGTGTGTGTGTGTGTGTTGTACACTCTGGTCTAGATTACATGATGACCAATTTCTTTATAAGATTTTTGTTTTGTGATCCCAGCTTAATTTACTGACAGATTAAATGCGGATTAAGAAAACTTTAATCTTGGTGGTTATTTTAATCTTTCAATCATAGTGATTGAAGGTTTATTGAAACATTCTGGTTGTGTGAATATCTTTTTTTTTTTTTTTTTTTCTTTTTGTGAGAGAGTGTAAGCCATTGAAAACAGAAACATCATCATCCGACTTTGTTGTTAGTAACTCTGCTCTTAGCAAAAAAACTTAGACTGCTAACTGTAAAACGTGAATGTCACCCTCTTTCTGAATGTAAAGAAAATGGAACCGGGTTAATCGTTTGTCGTAACCTGTGTTCAGTGTTGTGTTAAGCTGTTCCCCTTCTCCTCACCTTCTTTCTGGTGTTTCTTGTAAAGAAAAATATTGATTATGAACCGTGTAGCCACAGTCGATTTTGGTGGGACAGATTCTCTTTATCTTTCTCTCTCATATTTCAATCGGTACAGCGCTGGTTGAAGATTCTGTAGAAGAATGTAGAGGATTGGGGGATGGGGTGGGTGGACAAGTGGGTGTGAAAGAATTTGCTGAAAACGGTAATAGTAAGCCTTGAATATGATGATGATGAAAATAAATTCAGTAATGGTCTAAGGGATGAAGCTGGAGTTTCTTAGTTTTTATATCAGATTTTGTCAAAGCTGAGACGCGCTTCTAACGGCCACCTTATTCCTTCCATCCCATCCCCAATTTGGTGTAGTTGCTCATATTTTCTAGAGAAACACATCCCCCCCCCAACTTGTATCTCATGGAATATGTTTGTGCTGTATTAAAGGTCATAACATCAATAATTTATTTCCACATCATGGAATATTGTTTTCATATGCAACTTTTTTTTGTCTTATTTTTGCAAATCAATACGTGCATGAACCAATCAACTTTTGTTTCTCTTAGTGTTCTTTCTATTAGTAACTTGCGGTAGCTTGTACTTTTATCCAAGTGGTTAGAATAGAGGTTGAAATATCTAGAGATCTGATAATCCAACTGCTTGGTTAATTCCCTACTAAAATAAAATCTAGCTAAAACACAAACATTTGCTATATTAATGAAGACTTCCTTCATTAATATAGCAAATGTTTGTGTTTTAGCTAGATTTTATTTTAGTAGGGAATTAACCAAGCAGTTGGATTATCAGATCTCTAGATATTTCAACCTCTATTCTAACCACTAGGGGGGGATAAAAAAAAAATAAAAAAATAACTCCCCATCATCCGCAAGAAGACATAAAGTATGGTCATCAACAAGAGAAAATCCCAAGATGCGAGTTATGAATTGGCGATATAAACATGAAGCTGGTGCAGAAGTTCAAATGATTTTAACAGAGGATGGAAAATGTGATGCTGAGATCCGAGCACTCATTGGACTAGCAAAAGAAGCATTCCAAAAGCTAAGGAAGGTACTTAGAAACGGAAAAGAATATCCTTCAGATGCTAGGTTGCAATGTGTTATCTATCCTCTTATATGGCAGTGAATGCTGAGAAATCTCCCCATGGATGAGGTGAAAACTAGAGGCAGCAGAAAAGTGGTTCTACAGAAGGATACTGAGAATTCCATGCATGGAGCAAGTAAGCAACAAGGAAGTCTTAAAATGGCAACAAATATCACTTCTATTCAGAATCAGGAAGAGATAGCTGAAATTCTTTAGACACATGATGAAGAAGGAAGGCTTGGAAAATTTAACCCTCAAGGCACATATTGAGGCAGCGAAGAGGTCTGCAATAGGGATTGGCAAGCCACCCTAATAGGTAGGCCTCCTCAGATACGAGTGGCCAGCCATTACACTGTAACCGGATATAAGAGAAACACGGATATAAGAGATTTTCTTTGGTCCCAAATTAGAGCCTGTGTTAATAAAACAAAATAGACCAAACCCGGATATAAGAGACTTCTTCTCCGGTCCCGACAACTCTCTTATATCCGGGTTACACTGTATTATTATTTGTAGGGAAAGTAGACAATAGTCTATTCTAGAATTTGAACACTTACTTGAGGTCACCTAACCAGACATTACTGTTGTTCACAAAGAAATGAGAAAATGCCTCCTCATTGATGTGGCTGTTCCTGGTGATCATAATATCAAAGTCAAAGAAATTATCCAGCTTAAGAAATAAACCAATTTTTCAGAGTGAAATTAGCAGAATGTAAGACATTCGGGCCACTATTGTCTCAGTTATCTGGATACCATGATCACGATCACTGAATTTAGTTCTATACAGAGAAAATTAAATCCTATGATAAAATGTGGACAGATGCTATGATACTGTTGCCTCAGAAGCACTGCAAATATTATGCGGAAAGTGATGCAGTCGTATGACTTGATGGGGCAGCTCCCATAATGCAAGATTTCTGATTAAAAAATTAAAACCATGCAGTAATAATTCTCCAATAGGAGTAGATAGGTTTGCCTATCATCCAGTTCACACTCCTCCCTGGTCTTTTGGACAGGAGCAGAAAGGTTTATCCCTGGTTTCCTGTTTAGGATTGGATTTTCCTTTCAGAGTCTACTTCCACACTATTACCTCTAGTAACGTCTCTGAAATCTGAAATACTATTTACTAATTAATAATAAGTGTGTGTGTGTGAGACTTACTTTCATTTCTTTTAGGAGACTTCTTTCACTTTATTTTATTTTATTTTTTTTTCCTGGTCACCTTTCCTGATACGTTTTCCATTTTAACTCCTGCTTTTATGTGGTTACTCCATTTAGTTTCTTCCAAAAGCCTCATTTCCACCACAATGTTTGTTTCTGTTTTATTTTATTATTATTTTCTTCATTTAATTTGCATTTAGTTCAGTATGATCCGTAGCATTGTTAGGGTTGTGCTTAAAAAAACAAAGTTTAAAATGCACTATTAAAAAAAAACAAAAAACATCTTGTTTTATAGCAGTTTGCCATATCTTTTATGACATATTATTAATGCTGTCATGGTTGCTAGAATAGCGATGGTTACCGAGCTCAGCTTAATCTGCGACTATTAGTAGGGGCTGAGCACATCCAGTGAAGATCTCCAGATAATAGGCCTGTGTGACCAACTTACTAAAATTCTATCTCTACAGTAGATCATATAACTGTATACTAAGCCTGGGCACGTTTTTTTTTTTGTTTTTTTAAAAGTCTGGGAAATCAGTTTGCTAACCATTAAGCTATGGTAGGTGCCCAGTTGTTGTTAGGATATATTGATTCTCCTGCAGTTATTGCTAATAGACTCTTAACTGTTATTACTGCTGTAACTGCTGCTGTCGTGTGTGTGTGTGCTCTGTTAAGTGTCACTGCTAATAAAAGATAAGTGGCATAACTTGCTTGGACCTTGCAGTTGTCTTGGCTTTGAATAAGTCTTTTGGTATATGATGCTTAACAAGTTTTTCCATATCCATTTAAATCAAGCAATGGCAAATGTCTAAAATATATATATATATATATATATATATATATATATATATATATATATAATATATCTTCAGATATAGACTCGTAGATCAATGATCAACTAGCAAATTTGGAACTTAATTCCTTAAGATTTGATGTCGTGTATTAAAATAAAATGTTGAAGCTTGTATCATTTAATTTTTTTTCTTCTTTTTCTTTAGTATCCTTTTCAGAATCTTTCGTGCTTCCTTCCTCTAATTTATTTTTTGCACGGCCAATTTTCTACTGTTAATTTATTGTATTTTTGTATAGTAGTTTGCATGTTTCACGGGTGGTTTTACAGGGTGCGATGGGTAAATTGTCATCATTTAATATTTTTAATTTCATACATGCGTGTTGTTTGTCTTTTTGTCAACTACACAGTATAGTAGGGTCAGTTGGACACGGTCTCTGAGAAAAAAAGCACCATGATGCAATTCACTCTGCCAGAAATTTGGAAATGACATGCTGTACTGCTTTGCATTCACACCCAAAGCTCCAATATGAACATTTCCGAGGACAATACAGAAGATTCTGAAAGAGTTGAAGGAGTCTAATGGTGATTATGAAGGTGTTTGGAGTGATCACGACATTCTGCCTCCATTCATCTTCCCCACAGGACCTCAGACTCAACACGGAGGATTACATCAAGTACCTTGAGGAGGTAGCATTGCCTTGGATCAAGAGGATGGTTGCTGGAAGATCCTATGTCTGGCAACAGGACTCTGCACCATGCCACACAAACAGGAGAACCCATTCATGTCTGTTAGACAATTTCTGCAACCACATCACCCCTTTCAATCTGGCCATCTAACTCTGAGACTGCAAACCCCTAGATTACAGTGGTTGAAATAAGTATAAGACACCCCATGAAATTAATAATTTTCTTATTGCTGCACAAATTCCTCTGAAAATTTGTGTGTGGTACGTAGATCCAATGGGTATTGGTATACATATTTGATTTTATAACAACTTTCCACAAAAAAAAAAAAAATATTAACAAAACTTCGTTTTCGAAGGTGGAAATAATTATAAGACAGTTTTGAAAATTTGCATATCTGGTTTACTTCAGAATGCCAAAGGAAGGATAAGTGCATGCGCAGATTATAAAAAGACTCTTATCGTGATTTTAAGCCACATGAGTCCTATTTAAACATTTCATAATTGAATACAGTTACTGCAAATGAACTCCCCACTTAATGAAAATGAAAAAGGGCAAATTTCTACCTATAAACTGGAAGGAAAATCTATAAGTTTCATTGTTGCAAGAGAACTGTTGAGGTCCTGAACAATTGTGAGAAATTATCTAAAGGACCCTGAATTGTATGGCACCAGAAAACGTCCAGGTCATCCACCTAAAATTACAAAGGCAAACAGATGTCGGCTTTTTCGAGAAGCTTCTAAAGGACAATCAAGCTCAAGAGATCTGCTAAAATCTTAAAATTTACCCATAACTCCAAGAAGAGTTTGTCAACTTCTCCATGGATCGCCAAATCTTGTGTATCGAAACAGGAAGACAGCCTCTGGTTTAACTGCTAAACACAAGATGTGTATAGATTGGGTAAAGAAAAAAAGTAATATGAACAAAGGAGAAATGGGGAAACTGTGGTGTTTTCTGATGAGAAATTTAATTTGGATGGGCCTGACGGCTACCAGTGTTATTGGTATTATTTAAGAAAGGAGAAGCAACTGTTTTCAAAAAGACCATTTGGAGGAGGGTCTGTTATGGTTTGAGGAGCTTTTTCTGCATCTGGCAAGGCTGATTTAGTAGTGATAGAATGGAAACAAAACTCTGCTCGATATATCAATGTGTTGGAAAAAAGTCTTGTTCCATTTATGAATCGTCTAGACATCAATAATGCCATTTTTCAATAGGGCAATGCAGCCATACACTCTTCTAAGCTCATGAAAGATTGGTTTAAAACAAAAAATATTGAAGTTTTGGACTGGCCCACCAAGTCTCCAGATTTAAACCCAATAAAAAATTTGTGGGGAATTTTGTCAAGAAGAATATACAATAATAAACGTCAATTTGAAGATACTTTAAAATCTTGCATTAAACAGTATTGGAATGAAATTCCATTTGAAACTCAGAAAACTTATTGATTCAATACAAAACAGGTGTGTTGAATTATTACAATTGAAAGGGAATAAATGTAAATATTGAATTTTATACAATTTTGCTGTTAAATACAAATTTTAAAAACTCTTACAATTATTTCCATCTTTGAAAACGTATTTTTCTTAACTTTTTTTTGGTGGGAAGTTGTTATAAAATCAAATCTGAAAACTACTACCCATCGGATCTAGGTACCACACCCAAATCTTCAGAGGAATTTGTGCAGTAATAAGAAAATTATTAACAATTTCATGGGGTGTCTTATACTTATTTCCACCACTGTATTATGTGTGGGATGCAGTTGAGCAAGAGATCAACAGAACTTCTTGTAAGACCAAAGATGAACTGAAAGCAAGGATTATGGCAGCATTTACCATCTTAAACAAAGAGACCATTCAGAAGAGTTGCAGGAGATTCCAAAATTGTCTGGAGGCTGTGGTTGAGACCAATGATAATTTTATTGAATAAATTTACTCTTCAGTATTTCAAGATATTTTTGTGTAATTTGGATAAATATATCTGTTAAAATGAGAAGTCAGTGTTATTTTCCTTTTTGCATAATTTAAATGACAATTTATCCATCGCACTCTGTATATATGTGTTTTGTGGAGGTTGAAGGAACAGTTAAATCAAGATAATTTTTTTTTTTTTTTAGAAGATAAACTATTAATTTTAATAATATTCGTATGCCTGACCAGGACTTCAGATCTCTTCTACTAATTAGTCAAAATCAGTCAATACAGTCTTAGTAAGCTGGTTAATTACTAAAGGGGTTTTACAAGTTAATAGACTTGGTATTTGAGTTTGAGAAGTTTTTTCAATTAGGATTTAACCATGACTTTAATCAAGTTGTGTGTGTGTTTATTTTTTTATTATTAAGCCTCACCATTACTGTAGACATGTACCAATTTCATTATTATTATAATAGTAATAATTATTATTTTAATACATAAAATATGCCTCTTCTATCAATAATGTTTGAATTAATTCTCAACTACTAGCAATTCCTTTCTTCCTGATTTTCATTGCATTTCTATAGTAAAGCCATTAGCAATGCCTTATATGCATAATAAACGGATTCTCTCTGTACGCAACATGCAAATTATTGGGACCTTGTTTTTAATGTCTGTTTTTGGCTTGTACTCTCCCAATGTTTTGATTTTTGCTTAAAATCTTAGAATTTGATAATGCTGTTAAATAATTAGTTTTGTTAAATAAACTGATTCCAAATGGTGGGGTGGGGGAGTTGATTTTTTTTTTTTTTTTTCCTTTTGATTCTCTTTTTATCCCCCTATGCTGTTAATTGTCTGGACGGACAGATGGGCGGGTGGGCTATGTTTAAAATTCCCCATATTAGTTTCTTGTTCCATATAAATCTCTGCCTTAGTGCATCTTTTCCTGATGCTCATCCCAACCCTTTGCAACATTCTACCCTCCTTTCCTTTATGATCGTGGGTGGTGTGGGAGGAAGGAGGACATTGAAGAAACAATCAATAGACTTTATCAGTCAAAATCACCCTCCCCGTTTTTTTCTCTCTCGGTGCAGATCAATTATTTGGGAGGTTGGTGGCTTGTAACTGTTGTTAGGGAAGATTTCCAAAAAGGAATAAATTAGAGAAGAAAAAAAAAACATGTTTTTTAAAAAAAAAAAAAAATGTACAGAACAAAATTGAGACTTTAAATATGACTTTTTCTATATCTATTTTTTTCAATTTTTATTTTAGTTTTACTTTATAAATTGATATATTTAAAAAAGATAAATATATATCTAAAAAAATGATATCTTTTTCAAATACATACCTCCCTTTTTTTTTTTTTTTTTTTTTTTTTTTTAAATACATACCTCTTTTTATAAGGAATTTTATAATGTACAAAACAATTTTTAACATGATTTACATACTACCCCATTAAATTTTCAATGAAATAAAATATCTTTTTGTTGAAATTTTTAAATGAGGAATCCTAATTATTATTATTAATAATAATATAGGCTTGTGTTGGTTGTTTATGCTAACAGCTTTTCAGCCATTGTACTTTTCAGTCTTCTTTCAGCATGTACAGGTGTCTTTGAGCATGGTAATCATCTTAGAATAAATGGTTCAAATTGAAATTCTATCAGTGTACTCATTCCATACTAAGCAAATAAAAATAAATCTTCTTTTCAATAACCAAAATTTAAAAGAGTAAACATTCTTTTTATGAAACTTAAATTAGTTTCTACAAAATTCATGTATTTAAAATTTTATAGCTTTTGAAATGGATTTTCATCTTTATTTATTTAAAAAAAATAAACACACTTTTATTTAAAGCTTCCTGAAAAAATGATTTTTTGCACAAAAGTTTGTATTAAAAATCCTAAAATTTAATTTCCATCAAAAATTGTATTTAATTTTATTTTATTAATATTTTTCTTTGGCAAAACTGACCATTCCTGCGTTAAATTAATATGGCATTTAAAATATATTTGAACTTTTTTCTCATTTGTTCCGTCTCAGAGCCAAAGAAGATGCACATTTTATAAGTAGAAGTGTATTAAAAAAAAAAAGTTAAAAATGTGTATTATTATCTCATTTTAATCTATGATTAAGCTGTAGGTTTTTTTCCACTTTTAACATGATTTATTTTAATATTTTTAAAATAAAACTAGTAAAATTTCATCTTCTAATAAATAATGGTAAAAAAAATCAATTCCATACAAAAATAAACATTTAAACTTGTTCTCATCCTTATGAATATTTTAATCATTTTAAATCTTATTTTTATTTTAATTCTTTGTAACATTTGAATCTCATCCCTTATAAAATGACCAAGTTGGATATCAGCGTTATTTAGCTTTCAACTTAATAATATTTTAAAATTTATTGTAAATTTAGCTAAAATTGCTTATATCTCATTAAAAAAAAAAAAAAAATGAAGGAATGTTTTTACTGAGTTGTTGCACTTTTACTGTAATTTTTTGCTTTTAACAAAAATAAAACATTTTTTGATTTTTTTAGAAATTAACTTTTATAGTTATAATTTATTATAGGCAGTACAACTTATTAGTGATTCAATTTTTTTTTAATATGATTGAAGACCCTTTATTATTTATTTAAGTTGCTGTTATAATTCATATTTAATTCTTATTAAATGTCTGTAAGCAAATTTAAAATTTATATTTTTTATATTTATTGCCCTGCAGGATTAGGTACTTTGTATTTTATCAAATGAATATATGCTAAACCACAATACGTAGAATGCTGTCTTTCTGCTTATACTATTATTGTTGCAATATTATATATATATATTAGGGGGTTTCTTATTTTTGAAGTGCATGCTGAAATTGAATTGTCACCTCTAAACTTTTTGAAAAATGCCACAAAATTTTAAGGAGATTGCATAAAAATATAGAGCGTGCCTTAAAACTTAAAAGGTGGACAAAAAAATAGACCCTTTTTTATTTTACAATTAAAGCAAACCATTATTAGTTGAATCTTTTACAAATTATACACATTAGAAAACTAGAAACATTTTTTATCTAATAGTGAAAAATTTTAATCAATGTTTATTATTTTCAGACCCTAATTATGTCATGTGTATCCAATGCCAAACAGAAAAGTGTAGTTTGGAAGTTTGGTTATCTTTAGAAATCTTTTAAAAAAACAAAGTAAAGCAAATAGGTCAACTGTAGCTAAGAACTTAAGTGATTTATGTAAAGAAATTTTTCCCATTATTGTTTAAACTCTCACCCAATTTTTTAAATAATAATGATATCTAACTTTATTTCACAAGCTTTTGTATTCATTTTTCTACTAAATGTTTTATTAATAAATGTACTTTGTTCATTGTTTCCCACACCAACTGTAGGGCCTGAAAATAATGAATTTAAAAACTGTAGGAATCATATCAGAAATTTAGAACAGTGTCGTATTGGAATCTGTAAAAAGAAATATTGGTATCATCCCATCACTACTCTCCCACTCCCAGGGAAGCAGATCTAGTTTACCCAATGCTCTAATCCATTCGCTCATGTTTGGTTTGGACACAGAACAACGAGAGGTGATAATGCGTGCTTATGGGTCAGGGAAATTCTCAATATGTTACTGTTTGCAAAGTTAAATTTGATAAGAGGCCACAAACATGGGGATCTCAATGAGACTTCATTACTCACTAGTAATGGTCAAGCTGATTATTTTACTGTCAACCAAGGCTGAGGAGCCTAAATTTTATATAAGTTTATATGGAGAAAGAAAGACGTGGGGAGAAAGTGAACTGATCAGCAACTGGCTCAATTTTTTATTTTATTTTACTTGTTTTTTCAATTTAAAAAAAATTGTTTTTGTCTTGACTTGTCACAATTTTTAATTTAAAAAGAAAATTTTTTTAATGTGACGGTGGCTTTTAGTGTCTCTTGTCTCATCTCGTGTTTATCGTCTCTTGTCTCGTGTTTATCGTCTCGGGTTTATCGTCTCGGGTTTATCGTCTCGTGTTTATCGTCTCTTGTCTCGTGTTTATCGTCTCGTGTTTATCGTCTCTTGTCTTGTCTCGTGTTTATCGTCTCTTGTCTTGTCTCGTGTTTATCGTCTCTTGTCTTGTCTCGTGTTTATCGTCTCTTGTCTTGTCTCGTGTTTATCGTCTCTTGTCTTGTCTCGTGTTTATCGTCTCTTGTCTTGTCTCGTGTTTATCGTCTCTTGTCTTGTCTCGTGTTTATCGTCTCTTGTCTTGTCTCGTGTTTATCGTCTCTCGTCTTGTCTCGTGTTTATCGTCTCTCGTCTCGTGTTTATAGTTTTGTTTCATTTTTTTAATTTATAATATTTTGCTAATATAGCAGTGCTTTTTAGTGTCTCAAATTTTTTTTTTTCCCTTTGTAATCCAATTTTTTTCCTCTTCCCACCTTTTATACTTATAATATCCATTTGACAAATTCATCTCCAGGGAACTAAGTGCCTCCCATTTGAGAATTAGTGTTTTACAGTTAGGCAGATTGCTATTTTATCCTCAGTATCTTATTAATAGCATTATCAATATTATATTTAATATTTTATTATTGTATTGATTTTTTTTTTTGCATTCCTCTACAACCATTGGCCTCTTAATGTTTCTTAACAGTCGGTCTATTGAGGAAAAAAAGTGTTTTATTAATGCAAGTGCTTTATTTTCATTTTTAATTGGTTATCTAGAACCATATTGGCAAGGAAGACAAAAGTGTAAGAATATCATATTAAACAATAATATCAATAAAGTTCCTTTTTCCTTTAAAGGTCAATGAACAATTTAGGCTTCTCAACACCAGAACATTGTTTTGTTTGTTTTGTTTGTTTTGTTTTTCAATTTAATCAGTTCTTAACATTTGTGGCTACTGTTTTTAAAAAATTTTATTTTTAATTCTCCTGTCCGATCATCGATAAAATATCGTCGGTGGCATTTCCATGAAAGAAGCATCATATTTTCATCGGATCTTCCCGACTTTTTTGCTAAACATAAAGCATTGTGCACTTTTAATCTTTTTTCTTTTAGCAAGATTTATAAAAATTCTCCGGTGTATTGTGACCAGCAAAAATGACTTTTCTTTTCATTAGTGTATTTTTAGGCAAAAAACAACCTCTCCCTCACTTGAAATTTAATAGTATAATAGAGGCACTGTGGAGTAATGGATAGTGGCTCGGATTGAGGAATCGGGAGATCCGAGTTCAAATTCCAGTTGAATCCATTACATTCACTTACGTGCTCATACCCTTGGGAAAGGTATGAATCCTCCTCTTCTCCCATTAATGGGTAAATAGCAGGACAGACCAGGTTCTATAGTCTTGGATGGCAACTGGTCTACTGCAGAAAAAAATGACAACCTACTGTGGGGAAAAAATCTGCCTCGTCAGTCATGTATCGAAAGATACATGATTGCCTAAGCGTGTATCACACATGGCACATCAATGACTGACTGACATGCTAATACCCTTAGGAAAGGTATGAATCTTCTTCTCCCAGCTATAGGTAAATAGTAGGGCAGACCAGGTTCTATAGTCTTGGATGGCAACTGGTCTACTGCAGAAAAAAATGGCAACCTACTGTGGGGAAAAAATGTGCCTCGTCAGTCATGTATCACAAGATACATGATTGCCTAAGTGTGTATCACGCATGGCACATAACTGACTGACTGATGATACGACTTGTACCATACCAAAATTATATAGACTAGCCAAGTCCCTGTCTTACGGACATTTCTCTTAATAATAATTTTGAATTAATTAAGCAGATTATTTATGGTAACTGGATTTTTGGTGATTACCTTTTTTGGTTTCTGCCATTCTACACTGTGTCTGAAAAATACTTTTTTCTGAAAAGAAAACTACTGGTGATCTGAATAGACATTTGCTGACCAAAGGCAATGGTGGATATTTTTGAGCCAATTTTAGTTTTTGCAAACTCAAGGTAGGTTACGGAACTTGTAATTATACTTGACTAAGTCATTGCAATATGATATATACATGGAATTTTTTTTTCTTTAATCAGTCCCCCACTCAAGCAAGGCAATAGTGCAACTAAGATGCAAGTGGCTACATGGAGTGAAAGAGAACATGAAGACTTCAACTGGAAACCCAATCCTTAACAGGAAACGGAGATAAACCACTACTCCTGTTCAAAAGACTGATCGGTCTAATGCGCTCTTTTCCTTGGTACTTCGGCCACATGAATTTAACTGTCGTACTAGATTGGCAATTAGGTCTCATCGTTTTGCTGTTGAAATAGTAGATGTAACCATCAGTTCTATTCTAAAAAGTTTCTTTTCTCGCCTGTGGAACTTTCTTCTGATTTCTTGTTTCCCTGCCACCTACGTTTTTTGAAACTTTAAATGCAATGTCAATCGCCATCTTCTGTCTTCCCGAAACCTGTTCTTTTATTGTCCTTTCTCCTCACTAAAATCTTCTCATTCTCTTTCACTGTCAGTAAACCCTTGTTTCTTACATTATCACCATCTTCTGTCTTCCCAAAACCTGTTCCTTTATTGTCCTTTCTCCTCATTAAAGCCTTCCCATTCTCTTTCATTTTCAGTAACCTCCTTGCGTCTTAGTGGCATTATTGCCTTGTTTTGGAGTGAATTCATTGAAAAAAAAAATAAATAAAAGAAGCCTTATGCTAGATGTACTTTCTCACACTGATACTCATAACATAAATTACATTGTGAGGCATAAGCAGTTTTCGAAACCTTCCTCTATGTGTGGCTAATGGAATTCTCCCAAGGCTATTCAGATATTAAAATGTGTGATGCGGTTATTTTTAGTACCAAGAAGACAGAAACTTTGTTTACTTCTTAGATAAACAGAATTTGACTTCATGCAATTGACATTCCATAATTTTTAAATCTGAGTTTTTATTGAGCAACACAATTAAACTTAGATAAATTTGTAAATTTAGCTCACCCTCCTCCCACACACATCCTGAAAAAAAAAAATAGCTAGCCTTTCTCAGAAAATAAGAGAAGCTTGGTTCCTGGGAGAATTAGAAGCAGAAAATTTTACACACACACACACACACACACACACACACACAGAGGTTATCTGAACCGGATAGACAGGTAGCATTATTAATAAGGTATATTTAGCCAACATTATTCATCCAAACAAGTTTTATTAAAATCTACTGACAGTCTGTTTTATATTTTTATTTATTTTTTTTATTGTATTTTTCAAATTTTTGAATAAAGGTGTTTTATATCTTGACCGAAATTCTGAATAAATTGCCTGAAGTTCTCTTGAAATACTTTTGCCCATCTCAGTCATTATTAAGAACCATGTGGTAGGAAATATTCTGTTGGCTACATCCTGGTTGTTTGTACAGAGCTGGAAGTTTGAATCTGTCCAAAGTGAAGTCGTGTGTAACAGTTTCAGGGAGCGAGACTGCACCAGGAGTATTTTGTTCAGAGAAAGAATTGAATCCCAATCAAAAAGATAAAATACGATGTGCTTAGTTAGTCTTAATTCCTAAATAAGAAACTGATGATCTATGATGGCTGGAACATTAATTTTTGGTTGCAGCTAAGCAAACATTATTCAAAAAACAATCTTGAAATTTTAAAATCTTGTAAAAGAACTTTTTAAAAATCCTGCAAGAGTATGGCTTTATTGGAAACAAATGTTCCGAGCAATAGTTGGTTGATTGAAATCTGGTCATCAGTGGTAATCTGCTTTAGAGCAAGCGGAAAGTGGGGAGGGTATTTTCCTTACTTCCCATGAAAATACAGTGTGTAGCAGAAATACCTCCCACACGATGGTAAGACAATAGTGAGAAGAAAACACCATAACCACAAATGTCTTACCATTATGTGGAAGGTATTTCTGGCGTACATTGTATTTTCATGGAGGCAAGGAAACTCTGTATAGAAAGTGTGTGTGTGTGTGTGTGTGTGTGTGTGTGTATATATATATATATATATATATAAAAATAATCCTTTCTAGTTCCCTAATCAGCTTCTTGATGTTAAGTTGAAATCCATCAAGGAAAATGCCATAGTTTTTTCTTACCCAAGTCCTTTCAATCTCCTCTGAGATCATCCTCAGGGGTGTATTGCAAACACAAACTTATTTTACTTGTGATTGTTGTGATGCGGATTTTTGAAAACACGTGAATGCGCTCTGTTACTTAAAATTTTTTAGAAATGCAAAAAATAGTAAATGTTGAATCCACACCTGAAGATTGCATGAAACTCCGAGTAGTGTTATCGACGTTGGATATTATGTATATTAACTAATATATACTTATAGCTCTGTTTCATAACATTGAGCACTCTATTTATAACACCTGAGTAATAAATATATTTATGTATGTGCAATTATTTGTGCATGTGTGGACATTTTTTATCCTATCCATTTTTGTGTGTGTGTGTGTGTGTGTGTATATATAATTTTACAATTGGAATAAAGATAGCTTTAGTAAATGACCATTTTCACCTGCAAATTTTAAAACTTGTAGGTGAAAATGGTCATTAACCAAAGGTATGTTAATTCCAATTGTAAAGAAAATTTTGCCATGTTTAATGAAAATAAACATGGAGTGCTCTTTTGTAAATTAGTTTTGACATATTTCAAATTCTATGTTGTGATAATAAGACTCGCCTGGATTATACCAACAGATTACTACCTGTGTGTGTGTGTGTGTGTGTGTGTGTGTGTGTGTGTGTGTATATATATATATATATATATATATATATATATATATATAATGTATGTATTAGGGTAAAGAATCTTGGGTAATCATATTCAAACTACTATCAGAAGACTTCCTAATACTTAATATAGGGTACGTAAGTTAATCCAAGATTTTAATGGGTAGAGACTAAAGGGCCACTTAAAGCTAGCGCAAGTAAGTGTGTATGTACTTAAATGAAGATATCTAAGTGTGGATTGGGGCAGTCAGCTATACAAATAGGTATTATTGATGTGGACAAACGCATACATTTTCGTTAATTTCCGTGAATTCTCGTGTAATTAAACTTTGACCCAGTGACCATTAAGATATAGGTCAGCCCGTCGGTTTCCACTCCCCTCCCCAACCCCTACCCAGGCTCTCCGACCTCCATAATATGATTCCAGTAACGATGCCGCCTTCTTCCCTACCTCACCTCCCAATAGGTATCCAATTACACACCCTCTCTCTTTCTTTCTCCAAATAAACAGTACACTACAAGCCGATACCAGAAACAGTTTGAAAAATCCTGCGAATTTTAAAATTAAAATTCGTAGGTGAAAATGGTCATTTACTAAAGGTATGTTAATTCCAATTGTAAAGAAAATTTGCTGTGTTTATTATGAATAGACACAGAGCGCGCTCTTTTGTGAGTCAGTTTTAACATATTTCAAATTCTATGTTGTGTTAATAGGACTCGCCTGGATTATACCAACGGATTACATATATAAAGTCTATTACCATGAAACACTGCTTCTGTTGATGCGGACATGTTCGCCTTGAGAATAGTTGGATGCCTAAACAGGTCGTATGGTGAACTAAGAGATGGCAAGTGAGCATCTTGTAAGCCTCGGGTACGTTTTAAAGACTGTCTAAAGGGCACCCTTAAGAAAACCTGCTTTAATACTCAGGTGTGGGAAAAGCAAACGAAGGATAGAGATGGGTGGAAGCATGAGATTGTGCAAGCTGTGAAAGGCTTTGAGGAAAGAAGGATTGAAAATGCAGAAGTGTGTGGCTGGGTACATGGAGGTGGTGACCCCCCCCCCACACACACATACCAAGGAAAGGGATCGAAGGAAGACCTGACTTGTGACGTCTGTGGCCTGAAGCAGGTCTAGTCAGTCATATGAAATCACACTAAAAGGTAACTAATGCTGTTCTGTATAACATTCAAGTGACTTTTCATGAACCCTTTTTTGGCAAGGGGGATGCAGAAATTCTAGCGGCCTAACAAGGCATTTTAAATCAAAACATCCACAGATCAGTGGTCAGTAATAGACTAACATGTACATCATGTGGTCTCAAGTACAAATCAGTGCCAGGACTGAAGAGTTATCTTAGACAACACCAGCAAGAGGATGAAAATCAAAAGTGGTCATCCGCTAATACACACACACATATATATATATATATATATATATATATATATATATATATATATATATATATTCAACTCTCCTGTTGTGTACGACGTATGAAGGTCATCAAGCAGCTCAGTTGCTAGGAACCGACAGCCCCAGACACCAGCACATATGATTTGATGCTGAACCAATCACACTTTTTGAAGGGCCAAATAGAGAGACCTGCTGCACTGTGCTACAAGGTCCCCAAATGACCCTCCTCGGGTTTTGAATTCAGAGTTGCCCTTCACATAGGCGAGTTGCCATCCAAGGCTATAGAACCTAGTCTGTTCTGCTATTTACTCATAGCTGGAGGGAGAAGAAGATTCATACCTTACACACACACACGCATGCACGCACACACAGTATACTTTCAGATCATTGTGGTGGTGACTGAAAAGTCCTTGAACAACCAAGAAGAAATTGTCAGATTTTTTGCAATTAGGTAGGAGGGAAACTTTCACCCCCTAGTTTTGTAAAAGCTGTGTATCTCTGTAATTGATTTCACACCTTTGACCTTGTTTTGTGACACACCCTGCCCAGCTCCATTGTAATAACTTGAATAATTTTTTTTTTTTTTTTTTTTTTTTTTTTTTCAACCTTCTGGGTCAGATATTGACTTTTAGATACAAATAGGAAATCTTAGAATCTAAAACATCAAGATCAAAACTACTAAACATTAACCTTTGTGTTTTGAAGTTCAAACCCGTCCTATCAGCCGTGGATGTTAGATGATGTCGTGAGGTTGGCATGATGCTGCTGCTGATCATGATTGTGATAATCAATAGTCATGATTATCTACACGCAAAACTTTGTTTTTAAAATAAGGCTGCGTCTTATACACTGAAAAATATGCTATTATTATATTTGTTTTATTTTCCTCCTCTGTATTATGTTTTCCAAAGTACTGTAATTATTTGTGCGTAATATAGACCTTTTCACAGAATTTTTTTTTTTTTTAAGCATATATGTTAACAGCTGTGTATTATACACAAGAAATAAATCTTAACATTTTTTTGGTCACATTGCTTTGCCATATTTGGGATGGTATGACCAAAAGCGAACCATGTTTCTGGTCCAAACTAATGTAACTTGTGTAACAAAGGATTGATATCACTAAACAAAGACTGCGCTTGTTTTTAAAAATAGATTTGTTTACATAGATATTAAGATAATATCCACTTCAGTTTTATTGTAATAAAAACACTATTTGATCCGTAGCCCTGCAACCACTGGCTACTATTTTTCCTGGGGTCATATTGCTGAACAGGAGGGGGCCATGAACAGAGATTTGTGGGGGTGTTGGTTGAGCATTTCAAGTTAGATTATCAAACAGAAAAATGTTTGTTAATGGTTCGTTCGAGTTTCTTTAATCAGAATCTGACAGAAAAGATAATTTTCTTGCTTTGTTTATTAAAGCAAAATTAGTTCTTACAATTCGACCTGAATGTTGTTCATGTTTTGAGATAGAAAAATCTGAATATCAAAAGTCATATCCTTCAACCTTTCATTTCTCATTCATGTTGCCGTCACCGGTTTAAAAAGAAGTTTCTGTATATGCAGTTATACAGGGTCTGTTTATTAAAAGCCCATCATGATTGAGGAGGAGAAATTCTTTTTAAGAAATTAGTTGCTTTTAGAATAAATATGATAGGTTGTGCAGGTGGTGCAAAGGATAGATGGCTCAGAATGAGAAACCAGAACATAGGGAGAGAGAGAGATATAGGGCTAGAGACTGAGATATATATATATATAGAGCGAGAGGGCTAGAGAGAGATAGGGTTAGAGACTGTTATATATAGAGAGATATAGGGCTAGAGAGAGAGCAATAGGGCCAGGAAGAGAGAGAAATAGCACTAGAGAGAGTGACAGGACTAGTGAGGGAGAAACTGAGAGAAGGAAAAAGGAAGAGTGAGTAGGTGTGGCAGGGAGAAAGCTTTTGGTTCTTTTGAAAGAAGTGGGGAAGAGTTTATACATTATCTATAGTCCATCTTATCAGAGGACATTTTTTTTTTTATTCTCTCTCAATCTCTTGTCAGACGATCTACTTAAGATAGAGTTTTGCACATGATTCAGTCAATCAGAAAATCGGTTTTGTAGCAGTGAAAAGCTTCTACGTAATTGAACCGCATCCCCTGCTTCGTGTTCACTCCTTTTTGCAACAGTCTTTAAGGTTTCCTCAAATACACAATGGTACTATAAAGTTCGGGCGACTATGATCATACTGTTCAGGAGAAAAGTGCACATAACCAACGCTCGTTGGTACTTGGCCAACTGAGTCAGTCTGCCAATAGGCTTTCTGTTATCTACTTACATTCAGTTATTATGTGTGGTTTTGTAACATTGGGATGTGCAGATGGTGTAATGGCTTGGAATGTGAAATTGGAGAGCTGAGTTCGAATTCCAGTCTGGTTCATTATATCCACTTATGCCCTTGGGAAAGTTATAAATCCATCTCCTCCCCAAGCTATGGGTTAAATAGCAGGAATTACATCTGGGAAAATAACTGATATTCTCCAAAAATTGTTGATGCAATATTCACAAGCCAAAAAATGTGTGGGGAAGGGACACAGCATATAAAAGTTGGCCATTATGGCTCTAAACAACTATCAACAAATAAGCAGATTGCCAAAAATGTGACGCTGGGGTCAAATATACGAAGAAGCCCAATGTACCCACTATGACACCCTGTGTGATGAAAGGAAACCAGGTATATGCACCACAGTGAATTGTGCACGATATAATGATTTCTATTTATTATGTCCTTTCAGAATGTGAGTGACCACAGCTCTTCACAACTTCCTATTCTTTGTAGTTCTTAGTAAGGTTTGTTGTTTTGCTATCCTTTCTAATCCCAGTTCTGCCAAGCTAGTTAGGTAGGTTATTAGCTATTTTCCCCGTCTCTCAATGTCCTGTGAGTGTCAGATTCTCCAAGCACACTTTCCTCATATGCCCAAGAAATTTCAACTCCTTTCCAATTTGAAGCGTTCATTTTCTTTCCATTTTCTCTAAAACTTTGTTACTCACATATTCATTCTATGGTATTCTCAGCATCCTTCTGTAGAACCACATTTCTGTTACCTCACATTCTTCATCTGTGACGAGATTGTCCAGAATTCACTGCCACTTAGGAGGACTGATATGAGATACTTTTTTTTTTCTTTTGTTTCTTAATATTTTGCTTAGCTTTTGGAAGGTACCTTTTGCTATTCCAATGTGATTTTGGTGTTGTATTTTCCATCTTCTGTTAAAACATTTTCTAGATGCACTATGTACATTATTCAGACTGTTATCCTCATCTTTATTGCCATATTCACGATGTTTTGGCCGTTGTACACTGTGGCCTTCTTCAGTTGATAATTATTGGAATTTTGAGCTGAACCCTTTAGTTGGAGATAAATTGTTCTAATTCCACAGGCCATGCCTTTGGATATTGGTAACTCGACTCTCCACATTTTTGTTCCCTCTGCTGTGACCAATTACTGAACTCACAACTCTTTGGGTCAAATCATTTTCGGATCACTCAACCAACACACGGGGACGTGGCCCAGTGGACAAAAACACTTTTCGGATATGTGTATGTACCTCCCGAGATAGGATTCATTCATATCCCGAACATGAGACAGGAAGGAAGCCGGAAGTTACATAGTCCAAAATGTTATGGGAATTGAGTGGGTAAATGATAGCGACTGGGGAAACTAGTCCCCACCCTCAAAAAAAGAACAAAAAACAAAAAAAAACACAAATGATAGTCTAAAAGTATTTACTACTTTGTAGTTTACTGTGTACTAGTGGCTCATAGGTGTTGTGTTTGTTTTTTTGTTTTTTGTTTTTGTTTTTGGGGGGGGGGATTAATGGCGCTTTTTCTTCCAACTGCCCTTTTTTTATCTTATTCTATCTTTTGGAGGTAATTTTTTTTTTTTTTTTTGTAACTTCAAATGATTTCTCTTCAAGCTAAATAGAAATTATCTCTCTCCTGTGAAATAAAATCTGAATGAGTTATAGTGGCTGTTTCATTAGAAAGAAAGAAAGAAAGAAAGAAATAAAAACTGGCATGGTGGTGAGACTGTTTTTTTCCAGAAAAACAAAAAAAGAAATGCAAAGATAACACATCTGCACCATACTTTAGATGTTGTCTCTCTAGATAAAACTTCATTCAAGAGGCTTTGACAACAGGATTTTCTCAAGCACCTCCCCAACCTCACACATGCAGGTTTATTTTTATTATTTTTGGCAGAAGCACGAGTCAGCAGGAGGGAAAGTGTGATATGGAAAGTTCTTTGAAAAACATAAAATAACATCCAACTGGTTTTTACGTATTCCATCTTTATTTTCTTTGTTAGAATATTTCACGGCTATCATTTATCATAGATATTATAATAATAATGGTTGCATTTTGCAAAAAAAGAAAAGAAAAAAAGCATGTTGACCAACATATTTCTGCAGAATAAGGTTTTTAAGGCCAGCACTCTTTGTGAGTAATGGTACTTGATTTTGATAGTGCTAATTTTCTTTATATATATATATATATATATAGGTAAGATGAGAATGAATAGCGTACAATTCCAACATTCATAATATTTAATTTAAAAAAGGGCTCAATACAAAGTAGAGCAATATTATTTATTTTAGGATATTACACCGAAAATACGTCAAAATCCTCACACAAATGCAGCCGTGTTTCGATGCGTATCAAATGCATCTCATCAAGCGATTGTACATTACTGGAGAGTGAATTATTTATTTTGATTTAAAAGCAAAATACCTCTTTTTATGAAAAAAAAAAAAAAAAAAAAAAAGTTGGGGGGTTATGAAGTTTGTTCACTTTACTCTAATCAGCCAATGGAAATATTACCTACGTTAAATTTAAACGAAGCAGTTAAGTCATATAATCATTACTAATCATATTAGTATCCATATCATTTACCACATGTGCAGGTTATCTTGCTCTCCGATTAGCATAGAACTTTTGTCGATGGTTTATTGTACAAACTGACAATCCATTGTTTGTCTCTTCAATCTTATTTCTGGATGAGGCAACATTTGGAAGAGATGGAATAATAAATTTACAAAACCAGCATTTGTGGTTGATTAGCATCAACATTGTACAATACAGGCTAGACACCAGCATCTGTTTACAATTAATGTGCGGGCCTGTATTGTAGGTGACTGTCTGGTAGGCCCATATGTTCTCCCAGCATGTCTACAGGGACTTTATTTCAAACACATTTCCAGACCTGCTAGAGGATGTACTCCTGCTAATACGAAGATGCATGTGGTTCATGCATGATGGCGTTCCAGCACATCTTAGTCACATTGTTTGTGATGCACTGGCCATTTTCTACATGGAAGACAGATAGATAGGGGAGGACCAGTTCCATGGTCAGCACGTTCCAATCCTTTGGATTTTTATTTGTGGGGGCCACCAAAAGCAATTGATTTATGCAGCAGATATTAATAATGCAGAGATGCTTCATAAATGTATCATTGGGGTCTGCGAAATCATTCAACACCGTGTGTGAATATTTGAAAGGGTCCACCAGTCGATCCGACGGGTTTATGTGTGTGTGTAGAAGCAAGCAGAGGACATTTTGAACATTTCTTATGACTTGCTTTGTTGAGGTACAATGATGGACGTATGTTTATATTGACATTTTACTTTATGGTGTCAGGAACCTGCCCCCACCCCAAAAGTTTTTAAAAATATTTCTCAGATTATATCTAGGATTGTACATGTAAACTTTGAACTTAACAACTCAAAAATTAAGGATTTGTGGACATGTTTATATGGACTTTTGTCTTTGTTTTTGTGTGAGTATCTGCCCCCAAAAGTTTGTAAAAGTATTTATAATAAACCCTCTGTGTGTGTATATATATATATATATATATATATATATATATATATATATATATATAATATATAATATATATAAAAAATAATTCCAAGAGGATAGAATCCAGGTGGAACTTAATGTCCAGGACAGAGTAAGGATATAATAAAAAGGCTTAAACACTAATATTCCATGGTCATAATTTATTCCATTGGAATCGTAAATACGATCCAATTCATCAGACCTACAAATTCAAATTTTTGAATTTGTAGGTCTGATGAATTGGATTGTTTTCACGATTCCAATAGAATAAATTATGACCATGGAATATTAGTGTTTAAGCCTTTTTATTATATATATATATATATATATATATATATATATATATATGATCTCCAAAATCACCTCATATGGGGAATAGCCTATTTCGGCAGATGAAGATATTGGTTGTCTGTCTTATCAACCCCAGAATAGAATTTAACTGTGAATGCTAAAAGTTTCAGTCAGATGAAAGGCACAAGGTGGGGATCAGGGGAGGGTGAAAGTTATTTGTATTAAATGGAAGAAGTTTTATAAAATGAACACCAACTGTTGCCCCAGCTGTAGTTTGCCATACTAATAAATGTCTGGAAGCTAAAGTCCACCATTTTGCTTGTCTTTTATGATTGTAGAGTCCAAAGACAACTTTTATTAATATACTTAATTCTAGACGATCTTCTCACAGAAGAAGTATAGATGTGAAGCAACAGCAGTGTGGTTCTACAGAAGGATGCTGAGAATACTGCAGACTGAACATGTGAACAATGGCAAAGTTTTAGAGAAAAATACTCATCAGGAAGAGAGTTGAAATTTCTTGGGCACACAATGAAGAAAGGGGACTTGTGAAAAAAAACAAAAAAACCCTAACCCATATACAAAGGACAGATTGTGAAGGCAAGAGGGATAGAGGAAAACAATGCATAACCCCCTGCCTAGCGAGCTCGAGTAAATGGTTGGCAAAACAAAGTTTAGGAGAGGTAATGAAAAGACAAAATTCATTAAGAGCTATAAAGGACAGGAAATTGTGGAGAGCCATGATTGTCAACATCCTGAAGGGACATGGCACATATAAGATTTCAACCTGAAATATCCGAACAGGGGTCGACATGTCATAATCACCCTGCCCAACTTTATTTTCTTTTAGCATAAATATGCAATGTTCGTACAATGATCATGATGTAAATATTTTTTGTACCATATTATCCATTAAAATCTCAATGTTGTGTGTGTGTGTGTGTGTATATATATATATATATATATATATATATATATATATATATATATATATATATATATATATATATATATAGAGAGAGAGAGAGAGAGACAGACAAACCTCTCATCAACAGACTAATAGTGGGGAGGGGTATTCCGTTAAAGCCAATTGTCTGTAGAGGGGAAGGGATTATTTTGAGTTATAAACCACTACAGTAATTATGGTCATAATGTAAATACTATAAACATGTATAATAAATATATACTTAATTTAGATATATTAATGAAAATAGCAAAAATAATAGATTTCTCACAGCTACTTTCTCACACATGCACTAATGTATTGTACCTCCATCTTGGTTTACAATTGAAAGGCTCACCACTGTCACCAAGTGGTCACCTTGAGAACTGATACAACTTGTTCTACTAAACCTGCAAATTTTGGAATAAATCTCTGACTATTAAGAAGTCGTTTTTTTTGTTTTTTTTTCCTGCAGATTATTTTTTTTATTTTGCCTCCAGATTTTGTCTGTTGCATCTGAAGTCTGTTGATAGGGTGGTCTATAGATTAGATGTTTGTATATTTCACTAAAATATTAATTTACTCACATGTTTCTTCTAAATTTCACTTCAAAAGTTTCAGGGAAAGATGCTAATTACACATAGCCAGTAATACATTTTAAGTTATTATACTTTTCTGTTTGATATGACTTTTATTTCGATATGTTAATAAAAGTATGAAAAAAAAAAAATTGTCTTTCATTCAGGGTGGAAAGAGAAAACTTTAAAAAATAGAAACAAACTTTATCTAATTTTAAACATTTTTAAAGTCAAAATCTCCCAATCAGATAATTTTTTCCTTTTTAATCAGTATCGGTGAATTTCCTGTCTTTGAGATAAAAGACGGGTCAATTATGCTGATTCCCAAAGAACAAATATGGCCGACATATCAAATAACTTTTGTAAACAATTGTTATCAACACCTGACTACTTTGTGTTTTCTTATCTATTCTGCTGAGTTTGTTTATTTGCAATCTTGCTGTTTCAAATAAGAGGGGTTTTTTTTAAGCTGTGTAACATTTCCAGAAAACATGTATTTGTGTGTAATATCCCCCACTTTTTGCTCTTAATTTTCATTCAAAATTTCTTGTATTATACACCAGAAAATATGGTAACCCCCATACTTAATCATACTAGGTAGAAAATTTCCAAGTACAAATTCAAAATCGGTTAAGCAGTAAAATCTTTATTTACACTATTTATATTCAGACTACTGTCCTCGTCTTTGTTGTTGTTATCACGTTTTGGCCGTTGTGTCCTCCGGCCTTCGTCAGGTGTATATAAATCTGGGTAACCGACAGGGAATTCATTTCTATGATGAGAAGTTATCATTATTGAAACTATTTATATTCAGACTATTGTCCTCATCTTTGTTGTGGTTTTCACGTTTCAGCCGTTGTGCCCTCCAGCTTTTCTCAGGTGTATGTCGATGTGGGTAACCTTTGAGGGGTTATCACACTGTTTATATTCAAACTATTGTCCTTGTCTTTGTTATGTTTTGGCTGTTGTGCCCTCCGTCCTTCCTCAGGTGTATATCAATCTGCGTAACCTACAGGGAATTCTGAACTGAACACTTTATTTAATCTATGGCAGTAGATTGTTCTTGTTCCTACAGCACAATGACATAGTGGATAAGAGTGTTGCTTTGTGAATTTGGTGACATAGCAGATTTGAGTTCAATCCCCGGGTCAGGTAGTGTGTACTTTCACCCAGTGAAAACGAGTGAGCAAGCAATAACTGAACAATACTAAATAAAGATAAAATGTAGATGCTCTCCCTAAACATGAACAGTGGAACAAGAATACTCTACCCCCATAAATTAAAGGGATTCACCTATAGAATTCCCTGTTGGTTACCCAGATCGATATATTCCTAAGGAAGACCAGAGGGCAGAACAGCTGAAACAAGATGAGGCCAAGAACCGAACATAGCGTGAATAATCTAATAATGAATAATGACTCGTCATCGCAGAAAATTTAGGGAAAAAGATCTTTGTTGCTTAGAGAACAATTGTCAGTGTTTCATCTTAGAAATTAAAATAGTAAGTTTGAAAACAGAAATGGATTAAATTAACTTTTTATACAGAAAACATTCAGCATTTTTTGATCAGTTAGTGTCGGTTGAAATTTATAAAATCTTTTAAGAGTTTTTCAGACAATTAGACTTTTCAAGGCCAATAGATGTTATCGCTCTTTCCCATTTTGATGGGAGTTTCTTTGCAAACTTTTTCTTGTGGAAAGTTAACATTAATTTATATAATTTTTTTTTCTAGCTACATGTGCTACCCATTTTTATTGTTACTGCTGTTGGAAGTCTTCAACTGGTGTGGTTTTATTTGGAAAAACCGTTTGATTTTATTGATAGCATTTGAAGCACTGCCCTTTTTATGGTTGATAAGATTTGTTTAAAACCATTTTAATTGTTGATTTGGAGAAAACGGTTGTATATTAATGATAGTTTAGACATTTTTGAACATGTTTGATGCCATGCATTGACATCCATATAAAATGCTTTATCTAAGAAATTAAAATAAGTGATAGTATGTATGTTACATAAAAAAGGTTGATGTATGGTTTCTGGGAAATTATAATGAAATCAATTTTAATATTGTAATCTTCATAGCTAGGAATTTTTTTTTTTTTTAACTATATTAATAAGGGATGTTTAATAGTTTTGAAGATGAAACAATCACCTATGCCTCTGTCTGCATCTGTATTGGCAAATGTATCCGAAATACATCTTAGATTCAAATTAGTGTCACAAAGGATACGATTGATTGGCTAGAAAAATTTGAGCATTGTGTTCTGGACTGTAAGCATATAATTTTTTTTCTTTCTCTCTTTATCTTATATACATAAGTATATCTGCTGGGATGTATCTGCCTTGATAGAAAGGCTTGGTTGAAATAATTGTACTGACTTTGCCAACTCGACTTGCCACCCAAGAAATAGACCATTTGCACTTATATCTCTCATAGAAATAAAGACTTCTGGCCTAGGGCCATATTGTCTAGACGCAAGCTGTAGAAATTACGACTGTTACTCTGTCTTCCCAGTATTAAAGCAAACCATTTCTGCTGTGGTTCGTGTGTAGATGAAAGTAAAAGTATTTCTCAGAATGTATCGGATGTTGAGAAAGTTTGTCTTGTTCATTGGTAACACTGCAGAATGAAGTTGTCGATTCAGAGACGGAACCCTTTATACAGAGCACAGAATTTTCATCAAATTTCTAGAAGAGAAAACTAAAACGGCAGCTTTCTGTGTCTCCTTGGAAATAGTTTCTCAATAGTTTCAGAGGTTTGTTCAAATTTCAATAGAAACTACGATTTTGAATGCTGATTTTCCAGGCTAACATTTGGGTCACCTTATCTTTGAAGCCTGAAATAAAATTTAAAAACAAAAACAACCTCTTCCTATCCATATTTTGGCTTACTAAGCTTAGTAAATCTTAGGGGTAAATGCTTAGAGAGAGGATGAAGGTTTTAACCCAGATGTCTTTTAAACTCTTTTCGGAGAAAGAAAACGAGCCTTATTATATTTATCAGTATTGTTGCTAATGTCATCCTTGCTAGCTTCTCTACCACTATGCTGCTTCTATTATTACTACTTTCTGTAGTTTGTTTTGCAATAATCAAATTTTCAATTAGGATATTAGTTCTATCTTTCAGAAGCAGAAGTGAGTGCAACATAAATTTTATTTGCCCCCCCCCCTTTTTAAAGGTTATTTTCGACTTTTAATTTTTTTTCCACTTTGTTATTCATTTGCCTAACATTGTTCTGATATATATAAATATGCTAAATATATATATTATACATACACACACACAGTGTGCGGCAGAAATACCTCCCACATAATGGTAAGAGGTTAGATGAAGACATCATTGCCACAAAATTCAGAAATTATTCTGTAATAATTAGAATTATTTTAAAAAATGTGTGTGTGTATATATATATATATATATATATATATAATGGTGTAATGGATAAATTGTCTGACTTAGACAAAAATGAAAATAACACTGACATCTCATTTTAACAGATATATTTACCAAAATTACACAAAAATATCTTGAAATGCGAAAGAGTAAATTTGTTCAAGAAAATCGCCATGTGACATGCTTGGGTGATCAGGTCTCTCTTTTTTTTTTTTTTTCTTCTTTTTAATTCCTGATAACTTTAGCGTATTTCCATGGAAGTGAATGTAGCAAACCAAACGGGAATTGGAACTTGGCTTTCTAATTTCTCATACACCAACCGCATATGCAAGCTTACATCACCTGGTATTCTCAAGCAATCACCTGTTTAAGCTACTGACCAGGCTCGATGTTGCTTATCAGTGTTTCATTGGAATATGGCCATAAGCCCAATTTACAACTTTTCATAACACTTAATTAACCTCGTTGGGAGTCGAAATCTAACTGTGCCTACGAGTTCATGGAAGAGACATTTTACCTACAACAGTACCACCACTTGCATTGTGAACACTTCAGTATTTGGGGATTTAATTATTGGAATTAACCCAAGAGCAATTAAAGAAACGGCTAATTGGTCTCCTGCCAGCCAAATGGAAAAAACGTCTAGGAACGTATAGCTTCCAACTGTCAGAAAGCCATTGGTTAAGATTTTAATTTCTAAAAATACTTGTCATAGTTCACCACCTCCCCCTAAATTTCTTTTGAGAAGTTCTTCAGAAACAAGGTTGACAATATAAAGAATCCTTTTTGGGATGTTAGTAAAGTTTGAAAATCACTCTTGTGATGATCTAGTCATTTATTTTATTCTGTATTTTATTGTCCATAGAGGCTCCCATACATTTTCTTGGCATGCTTTTGTATAATGTTAATTGCATCATGGCAAACAATTTGGTTGAAGACTATTGAAGTAGCACTAAGTTAATCAGAATTGTTGCTATGTAAAATAAATAAAAGTGCACATGAATGCAGCTGTTCAAGATTATGCAGTTAGAGAGAAAAAAATTTAAAAGTAAATAAAGATAATCTCCAAGAATAATAATTTATCCCCACTTCCAATGTTGAATACCCAGAGATTGGTGTGTATATATATATATATATATATATATATATATATATATATATATATATATATATGAGGGGCTTATTTTCTATGAAAATGGAATGGCCTACTTGAAATAGAAATCGTGATTTTCTTTTTTCTAACAGTTAGATTTGCCAACTGCAAAGTATTTGTTACTTTGTTTTGCCTTTCCTAACTCACTTGTCTGACAGACATCAAAGGATAATGTTGGTAATACTTTAAGTACATCGCCCTTACCTAGTATATCCCTACAGTATTCAGGGACCAATTTTATGAAATTTGCTTGATTTTTAACTCTGTAGATTTTTATGTATGCTTCTAGAATGAGGGAATGTTTTTTTTGTTGTTTTTTTATTTTTTTATTTTCCAAACATGGTCAGGATATGTATGATAAAATATAGTTTTAAGACGTGCCATATTTATAGGTTAAAGTGCTCAATATCAGGGATAGTGTATGCAAAAAAAGTGGACATTGAAGTCAACACCCAGAGGTGATAGGCATTTTCATGCTCAATGCAATCGTCATGTCTGATGATTGAAGTCTGTTTCATGCTAAATGCAATGTCCACGTGTGTGTGTGTGTGTGTATATATATATATATATATATATATATATCTATCTCCGTTAGTATATAATCCAAGTGGATTCTAGTAATATTAAAACTGATCTGCAAAAAGAGCTCAATGTATTATTACAGAGCAAATAATTAATAAACAGTTAAATCCCAAATTACCTCATATGGGAAATAGTCTATTTTGGCAAATGAAGATATCTGTTGTCTGTCTTATCAACTCCACAGGTAAAATGAGAACAAATGGAGTAAAATTCTTCTGTTTCTAACATTTAATCTAAAAGAGTGCTCAATACAGAGTAGAGCTAAATATTATTATTTATTTTAGAATATTAAAACAAAAACATGTTTGTTAAAAATCAACATTTCATATCACCTTCTGCCTTTAGCTTGGATGTATTGGTGCATTTAGTAAGGATAGAACTCTTTGTATTAACACCTCTAACCATCTTTTCTGCTGCAGACTCTTAGTGAGGCTGTCTGATAACGCTCTGGGAATGTATGTTAAGCAATAAAAAAAAACACTATCCTGTATTCATCTCCAATACACAAGGTATTCCTTTTCTTCCCCTCTCTCTCTCTCTTCCTCCCCTCCATCTCTCTCTTCCTCCCCTCCATCTCTCTCTTCCTCCCCTCCATCTCTCTCTTCCTCCCCTCTATCTCTCTCTTCCTCCCCTCTCTCTCTTCCTCCCCTCTCTCTCTCTCTTCCTCCCCTCTCTCTCTCTCTTCCTCCCCTCTCTCTCTCTCTTCCTCCCCTCTCTCTCTCTTCCTCCCCTCTCTCTCTCTCTTCCTCCCCCTCTCTCTCTCTCTTCCTCCCCCCTCTCTCTCTCTCTTCCTCCCCCTCTCTCTCTCTCTTCCTCCCCTCTCTCTCTCTCTTCCTCCCCCCTCTCTCTCTCTCTTCCTCCCCCCTCTCTCTTCCTCCCCCCCCCCCTACTGTTTTGTATATTTTGATATATAGTCTTACACACTACAGCATTGTATTCTGTGTGGATTACAATTTAACATTTTACCTTTTTACTTTACTCTTAAATGTCAGAACATTTTTTTTTTTTTTTTTTTTTTTTTTTTGCGATGGTCTTATTTTTGTACTAATTTTCTTTGTTTCTTTTTTTTTCTAGGTGAGTACAGTTATTTGTCCAGACATTTCCCTGACTTTGGTGAGGTAATGGCTTCCTTGCTCTCTCTTTCTCTTTTTTTTTTTTTTTTTTTTTTTTTTTTTTTTTACTCTTACTCGCTGGTAAGAACATAAGAACTATATTAGTCCTGCTCCATAATAGTCACTGCATTGAATGTATGGATATTTTCAGGGCACTTGTTCTAAGCTCCATGTTACCTGAACTTCACGAATTTAAGCGTAGTATTAGATTGGTAATTAGGTCTCATCATTGAAATTTCTAAAGGTAACTAAGTTCTGTTCTAGTTATTTAGTCTCTCGTACTTCTCATCTATATAATTATCTTCCAGTTTCTTGCTTTCCTGTCAACTGCAGTCTACAAAAATATAAATGCAGTGTCAATCCTCATCTTCTGTCTTCATGAATCTTGTTCTTTACCTCAGTACCATTTACTCAGTTTCATCCTAGGTGACCCCATGTGCCTTAGTGGCTTTATTGTCTTCCTTGTCGTGAAATGATTGAAAAGGAAAAAAAAACAGTATTATAGAACAGAGGTATTATCTTTTTTCTTGTTTGTTTATTGACCAGAATTATCAATTAAATCCTTAAACAAGGAGACTCATTGCTTTTAATGTCTATTGGGACTCAAGCTCACCTTTGACCTCAAGCAGAACTCCTGCATGTGATCAATCACTAGTAATGTTAGAAAAATGGTTAGTTTATTGTACCATTCCAGTAACTATCTGGTGCCTTCTGCTATACTCTTTTTTTACAGGAGCCTGATTAAACCAAAAATGGGTTATTGCTGCCATATCGGCACTGGAGCAGTCCAGTCCTCATTTGTCAGTTTTGATGGAATTCAAAAGTGTCTCTCCCGATTGTTCTAATTCCATGTATACTGACTTTTCTCGGTTTATCCCCCCCCCCAAGGACACACAGCCCAGTGGATAAGTGTTGGTTGAAGTAGTCCGAAAGTGGCCTGACAAGAAGAATTGTAAATTCAATACTTGGCTGCAGGAGAGAAGAAAAAACTTAGATAGTTACTAAAGGGAATTAACTAAAAACTGAGATATTCAGAAAAGGCATAGCACGTGGAAATAGAACAATCTAGCCCCTGTAGATGAAATAAAAGGAATCCTTTCCTTTAGCTACATAGCTTATCCTTTGCCAGGACTTCATACAGTTTTGAATTCAGAGTTTTTCTTCTTCTAGAACGGTCAACACCCAAGGCTATAGAACCCAGGAAAAAAAGCATTAGTTGAAAGTATTGGTTGAAGTAATCCAGTGACTTGACCCAAAGAGTTATGAGTTCAATACCTGGCCACAGGTGAACAAAAACTTGGAGAGGTGAGTTACTAAAGGGAATTAACTAAAAACTGAGATATTCAGAAAAGGCATGGCATGTGGAACTAGAACAATCTACCCCCTGTGGACTAAATAAATGTTATGAAATTCCAACAATGGCCGAAATGTTGTGAATATGACAATAAAGATGACGGCAACAGTCCAAATAATGTAAATAGATAGAAAGTAAAGTTTTGAGAAAATCCAAACTCTGCTTGCTTTTGTTTTGATCCTCATGTTTAACATTTGTTTGAATTTGTCTAAATCTCCGAACGGTTGGCTTTGCTTATTTTGGGGTTTTTGTGAATCTGCTTTACTCGTTTGGGTTACTCAGTACATTTCCCTCTTGAAATTGTACAAAAATATTTTGCAGAAATAAACCAGTTTTTGCAATTTCCTCAGTTTTGCAGTTAGCATGCTTTTTGTGAACGTATTTTTTCCCCCTTTTCCATCAAATGGAAAGCAGGGTATTTTAAAAAAAAAAATAGTTTTCAATTCTTGAGATTCCTGAAAAAAGAAGCTTGACTGCTTGCAACTTTCAGTTTTTGACTTCTACAAAAATAAATTCATTTTCTCCACTTTTAGACAAATGGAACATGTGGTTGAGCCGTTTTTCTCGAGTGGTTGGGGATCAATTGCCACATGTTTCCACAAGTGGAGAGCAAGGCCTGCTTTGCCACATGTGACAAAGCCACAGTGGCAGGTAAGGCTATCATTGAGAGGAGCAGCAACTTGCTTTAATATTTGAATGCAGTTGATCCCAATGTTCAAGTCTGCCTCACTCAAACCTTTGTATAGATGAGAAGCAGGACAGGCGCCCAGCTCCTTCCCAGGAAGATCTATAAAAGAGTAGAAATATTTAATACTAACACTAACAGGTTATTACTAAAAGAGTCTGTCAATCTTTAGATAAAAATAGTAGAAGCTTGGCACTGTCACTTTAGAAATCTGGAAGGCGTTTGGAAAAGTTTGGGATGCTCATCTTCTTCCCAAGCTGAAGGTCTATGGAGTCTCCTGAAGAATTTTAAATTTGATCCATTCTTAAATCAGGTAAGTCATGTGGAATGTCCACTTTTTCTAGATCCTTTCACATTAATGGCCGAGTAGCAGATGGATGTCTATCCTTGGACTTAATTTGTGTCTTATCATCGTTGACAACCTTACTGGTGCCATCCAAGTTGATATCTACATTGATGACACAACTGTTTACTCGGTTACTGTTGTAAGTCTGATAGGTATGATAAAGTAAGACTGGCAGCTGATCTCGAAAATGACCTCCAATCTTTTAACTGGGGCAATGAATTGCTTGTAAATTTGAATGACTCCAAAGCAAAACTGATCTTGCAGTTATCTTAAAGAGCCCTTTTTGCCTTCCATTAGCATGGCTGATGCTAACCGCCAGGGCAGCAAGTCATTGCGCCTTTATAGTCTTGTTTTCCACTAACATAAAATGAATTAATTATATTGAATCAGTTGCTATGTCAGCTTTGAGAAAAGTTGGTTCCCTGTGTCATGCTAAACAGTTTTCCATCTTGCATGTTTATAAATCTATCATTTGTCCATGATTTGAATATTGCTGCCATATCTGGTTGGGTGATTCTTGACAAAATCCAAAGTGTCTAATGTTATAGGTCTTGACCTGGCATCCTGACTTCAATTACTTTCCCAACTGCTGTAACATAACTTCCCAGTGCCTTTTCTTTAAATATTTTCATGGTAATTGTTCTAATGAGTTTTCCTTTTTGACACCTTGACTTCACAAATTTAAGCGTACTACTAGATTGGAAATTAGGTCTCATTATTTTACTGTTGAAATAACTAGATGTAACCATAAGTTCTATTCTAATAGTTGTTTTTCTTGCACTTCTTGCTTGTAGAACTCTTTTAGCGTCTTGTTTTCCCATCAGCTTTGATCTTCAAAATTTAAAAGCAAAATGAAATAAATCTCTGGCCCTTCACTAGGCTTGACTTATTCTGAAACAAGGCCAATTTGAGGGAGCAAAACTGTATAGTACTAATCTTCCAAGTAGAAAGGGAATTCCTTGAAAATAAGCATTTGAAATTCTCCCATTAACTTAATTCCAAACACAACTGTCTTGGCCACCAAGCAGTTTAAAGATGATTTAAATCTCGGCACAAGCTTTCTTTTGTCAGTAAGTTGTTTATTGAATTTGTTTACCTGTGCAGGTTTTTACTTGAGTTTGTGGGTGGGGATTGTTGCTATATCAAATGAATTCTTTCCACCCCCACTCCCAACCACTTTGTTTGATATATATATATATATATATATATATATATATATCTTACCATCAGTTATGTGACCAAAAAGGTCTCAACTGGATTTGGCTACTTGCCAATCCAGTTTATTTTAATCTAACTTATTTCTGTTCCCCCTTCCCTTGACACCATTCCTCTCTCTTACATTTGACACACATTCATATATTTAAATAGTCTCTCTCTCTCTTTTTTGATCAGCCTTCTCGCTACACTGACTATTGCTATTTTTTTCTCTTAGTTATGTCTTCCCACCTTTCTCAAATTCCCTGCTTTGTTTCTATTTCCTCTTCTTGTGTCCCACCCTTGTCTTAACTTCTTTGATTTTCCCCACTAAACCAACCTGCAATTTTTCCCCCCCCTACTAGAAGTCCCACTTTCATTTTTCACCACCACATTCATTTGTTCTTTCTGTACTCTTCTCCACTTCCCTTTTCTTCCTCTCTCCCCCCTTTTCTCCCCCCTTTCTTCCTCTCCCCCCTCTCTTCTCTCTCCCCTTTATTCCTCTCTTCTCTCTCCCCTTTATTCCTCTCTTCTCTCTCCCCTTTATTCCTCTCTTCTCTCTTCCCTTTCTTCCTCTCTCTCCCCTTTCTTCCTCTCTCTCCCCTTTCTTCCTCTCTCTCCCCTTTCTTCCTCTCTCTCCCCTTTCTTCCTCTCTCCCCCTTTCTTCCTCTCTCCCCCTTTCTTCCTCTCTTTTCTTCCTCTCTTTTCTTCCCCTTTCTTCCTCTCTCCCCCTTTCTTCCTCTCCCCCTTTCTTCCTCTCTTTTCTTCCTCTCTTTTCTTCCTCTCTTTTCTTCCTCTCTTTTCTTCCTCTCTTTTCTTCCTCTCTTTTCTTCCTCTCTTTTCTTCCTCTCTTTTCTTCCTCTCTTTTCTTCCTCTCTTTTCTTCCTCTCTTTTCTTCCTCTCTTTTCTTCCTCTCTTTTCTTCCTCTCTTTTCTTCCTCTCTTTTCTTCCTCTCTTTTCTTCCTCTCTTTTCTTCCTCTCTTTTCTTCCTCTCTTTTCTTCCTCTCTTTTCTTCCTCTCTTTTCTTCCTCTCTTTTCTTCCTCTCTTTTCTTCCTCTCTTTTCTTCCTCTCTTTTCTTCCTCTCTTTTCTTCCTCTCTTTTCTTCCTCTCTTTTCTTCCTCTCTTTTCTTCCTCTCTTTTCTTCCTCTCTTTTCTTCCTCTCTTTTCTTCCTCTCTTTTCTTCCTCTCTTTTCTTCCTCTCTTTTCTTCCTCTCTTTTCTTCCTCTCTTTTCTTCCTCTCTTTTCTTCCTCTCTTTTCTTCCTCTCTTTTCTTCCTCTCTTTTCTTCCTCTCTTTTCTTCCTCTCTTTTCTTCCTCTCTTTTCTTCCTCTCTTTTCTTCCTCTCTTTTCTTCCTCTCTTTTCTTCCTCTCTTTTCTTCCTCTCTTTTCTTCCTCTCTTTTCTTCCTCTCTTTTCTTCCTCTCTTTTCTTCCTCTCTTTTCTTCCTCTCTTTTCTTCCTCTCTTTTCTTCCTCTCTTTTCTTCCTCTCTTTTCTTCCTCTCTTTTCTTCCTCTCTTTTCTTCCTCTCTTTTCTTCCTCTCTTTTCTTCCTCTCTTTTCTTCCTCTCTTTTCTTCCTCTCTTTTCTTCCTCTCTTTTCTTCCTCTCTTTTCTCTCTCCTCTTCTCTTTTCTCTCTCCTCCTCTCTTTTCTCTCTCCTCTCTCTCTCCTCCTCTCCAGTATCTAGTTTAGAACCCTCTTGCCTTCGCTCTCTGTACATTTCTCTACATCTCATTCACTATTGTCAACTCCCCTCCATACACCCCTCTCAACATTCTTTACCTTTGCTCCATTCCCTGTTCATCCTCTCCCCCTACACCTCGCCATTCCTTGTATATAAATCTTATTTCCAAATCTTACCCTCATTGCTTTATGCTGTGTTGGTTTCTTTTGTTATCCTTTTCACTGGTCACCTTCCTCTTCCAGCACCTCCTTTTTCACACACACACACACACACACACACACACACACACACACAGATACCTTTCTTTTGTTTTGACATTTTTTAGGTAAGACGTAAAATATTACTACCTACCTGATAAATCCTAAGTACAAAGCTTTGCAGCACAGTGTGGTTTATATCCACTTATTTTACTAGCGATGAAGTTTGGACCTGGGATATTACTGCTTGCTCTTACCTATCTACCTGTTTTCCCGGCTTGAATTATGAATGTTTTAGGAATTGGTGCTTCCATCAGTGGAGATACAGTTTGGGCACAGTGTCACTTCTCTATTTGGGGAGGTAGGTTGTAGATATTTCTGCCATATTTGATTCTACTTTTCAAATATCAAAGAAAAAAGCCTTCATGGAGTTTATTTGAAACAATTTCTTATAAGCATTGAAAAAGAATTGGCTGTGGTTACCGAAAGCAAATGTTTGCAGAGAAGGAGCATTGCAAGCCATGTCAACTTAGAATCAGATATCGTCCCTGAAAAAATGGAATATGATCTTACAATATAATGCTCAAAGTGTTTTTTAGTTTTTGTCTTTAATGTCGGCCTATGTTATCTCCCTTGTACTGGCAAAACGTAGTAACTATCAGTTAAGTAATATTTTAAGAAAATTGATCACAATTTAAAATTGAACTTTTTATCACATTTCTACATGTGATTTTACATAAACTCATATTTTTTCCTTAACCCTTTAAGCCCTGCCTTCCAGAACAATTTTAACCCTTCTGCTGGAGCTCCCGAGTCTAAATTCGCAAATAATTTGTATTAATGTTTCACAGTAGATATAAAAATAGTTACAAGTGTTTACCCACCGTTCAACTGGACATTACATCATTTTTCTCTACCACCGGTAAAGCAGTGGTCAGAGCTCAAAGGGTTAATAATCTCTCTCGCTTCCTTTTCATGTAAATTACCCCTACCAAATTGAAAATTTCTTACAAAGACTTTAAAGAAAGTAGAATTAAAAGTATTTTTTTTTGTTTGTTACAAAAAAAAAAATCCATCTGCAGTTAGAAAAAGTTGTCATCCTGACTGCAGTACCCAACTTTTTGAGTATTGTGGATTTTTTAAATTATTATTTTGCTTGCAGTGTGTGTGTGTGTGTGTCTGTGTGTGCATGTATGTGGTTTTATATGCATAGCTAAGATGTAACTTATTGTAACTGTGATAAAACCTGCATCTCTTTGTGAAGGTGATTTTTAAAAAAAAAACACATGTGAACGTGATCTGTTATAATTATTTTAAAATACTCTTTTTACCAGATATATAATCTCCCAAAAGAATTGTAATTCACTCTTGAGGATGATCTTGGAGAAGAGCGAAAGTACTTGGGTAGGAAAAAAATACGGCACCTTCATTGATGAATTTCATCTTCGTGTCAAGAAACTGTTAAAAGAAGTGGAAAGGATCAGTATAAAAATAGACATAATATGCCTATATTAGTCAATGAAACAGGCTTGATATATATATATATATATATATATATATATATATATATATATTGTGTGTGTGCATATACATACATGCATACATATATATAAAACAAATAATTAGATATTAGCAACCATATATATGTACATTAGCATACATACACAGGTAAGCAATTAAATATTTACTTAATTTAATATCAGGTGTAAACAAAAGAGTGCTCAATGTGGTTAGACAGAGCTAAGTATATATTAATAAATATACATGTTGAGGTTGTAGAACAACAAAACTTTAAGCTGCACTTCGAATGTAGGTATATATATATATATATATATATATATATATATATATATTCTGAGATGAGGTATTATGTACAGTATTTACATTAGTCGGACTATTGTCCTCGTCTTTGTCGCCATATTTGTCACAATGTTTCGGCCTTCTTCAGGTGGTTGGAATTTCGAACCGAACCCTTTATTTCGATCACTGGGGTAGACTGTTCTAGTTCCACGGAGCCATGTTTTGATGGATGTCGGTTATCAGTTATCTCCTGCTAATTTTCCCTCTGAAAGTTCTCCACTGCCTTAAACGGGTATTGAACTCACACTCACTGGATCTAACCAACGCCTTTATCCCCTGTGCCATGTGTCCTTGAGGACATCTGGGTATGAATTTCTGGATATTATAAACCTAATGTTTTCAGCAACCATTTTACCAGTGCTCATATTGCAATTTTTGCTGTTATCATTGCATGTTTTTACCAGAGCTCATATTGCAACTTTGTTATCATTGCTTTTCTCTGGCACTCCTTATTACTGGTTCCCATATTGTATTTATTTCTATGCTTGGTCGACTCAGGAGATTTTTGTGGCCTAGCATATGTGCTGATTCCTTAAGTTTACGAATTTTCCATTGGTGTTCCCTGTCTATGATCTCAACATGATCCCACAGGGGACGGTGATCTCCCTTCTCTCTCCATATGTGGTCAGCCACGCCTGATTTTTCTACTTCCCCTCGGGTTACAGCTTTCTGGTGTTCTTGAAGCCTTATCTTGAGGGGGCGGCCTGTCTCTCCTTTATATTCCTTTCCGCAGCTGCACGCGATAGCATACACACAGTCTTTAGTCATGTTCTCCTATGGGGGGTCTCACTCGAGAGAGATATCTGCGAAGTGTTGTCACGCTTTAGAAGGTTGTCCTGATGTTATATGGACCGCAGATCCTTTGTATTTTCTCTGATAACCCCTTCACATAAGGCAGGCAGACTGTTTTCTGAGTGTTGTTGTTCTCCTCCTCCTCTTGTACCCGCCTATCCCAGTTTTTGGGGGCTGCTGCCATGTACCCAGGGTAGTTGTTACGTTGTAGGGTACTACTTATACTGACCGATTCCTTATCTAACGTCTCTGGGTCGCCACTTATGACTTTTGCTCGGTGTTGTAAGCGACGGACGATCCCTTTCTTTACGCTGTATGGATGGTGGGAGTTGAAATTGAGGTACTGTCCGGTGAATGTCAGTTTACGGTATACGGATGTCTTGAACCCATGCTCTGTTCGAGATATTAGAACATCAGGAATGGGAGTGTGTTGTTACTCTCTTTCTCCATTGTGAACTGTATCGAAGGTCTTATTGAGTTCACATGGTCCAGTAGAACCTGGACATCTTCCCGGTGTGGCCAGAGTTTGAAGGTGTTATCTACGTACCTTAACCATATAGTTGGCTTTAGAGATATAGATTCTAATGCCATTTCTTCAAAGTATTCCATGTATATATTCTCCAATGCTGGTGATAATGGCGAGCCCATTGCTAAGCCCTCATCCTGTCGATATATGTGTGATCCCATTCCGAAGTGTGTTGTTTGTGTACAGAAAGTCAACATCTCCATCAGATTATCTATTGGAATACTGGTCCGTTCTTCTAGGGAAGAGTCAGAGGTCAATCTGTCTCTGACTACTGAGAGTGCCTCCTCTGTGGGTACCTTGGTGAACAAACTCACCACGTCCAAGCACACCATCTGGTTGGATAGGATGGGAGCATCTTTGATTATTTCCACGAAGTGGGCGGAGTTTTGGACATATGAAGGAGACTTTCCGATCAATGGGTCAATTATATTTACAAGGAAGTGCCAAGTGCAAAAATTAAATAGATTGAAAGATCAGAAGGTGACGCACGAGGTCCATCACCGACCAGTGAAAGCCGTAGTCAACACCAGCCAATATCAGCTGAGTGCCTCTGAGGAGTCAGTATTGAATAAGGGTCTCAACTTCACCACAACCATCAGGCGGGTGCCATACTTGGACATCATTGCCAGTCGAGGAGGTGGCCTTGAACATCCCTCAGGCTCAGGCGGATGAACTGAGATGGACAGTGAGACAGACCTTGGAGAGAGCCAAGCTGCCCAGGTCTAACATAACAAAACTGGAGAGACTGGCGATTGGATCCCTAGAGAGGAACGAAAACATCATCATACTACCGGCTGACAAAGGTAATGCTTCTGTAGTGATGGACAAATCAGAGTATACAAGAAAACTGGAAGACCTCATTAGCAATGGTAGCTACAGCAAAGTGAAAAAGGATCCTACTATGAAAACGGAACGCAAACTGTCACAGATCCTAATCAAGAACAAGGATCACTTCGCACCCAAAATGTATAGGCAGTTATCGCAGCGTTACACCAAGCTACCTCACATATACGGTCTCCTTAAGATTCACAAAGACGGTATTCCGCTCAGGCCGATTGTTAGTTGCCAAGGCTCTGTGTGCCACCCTCTGAGACAGTGACCATGGGGGCTAAAAAAAAACAAAAATAACAAGCCATTGGAGAATAAACCCTGAGGAAAGTTGTAAGGTATGCGATAGAGAAAAAAAAACATTAAGAAATGTTTAAACTATGTGCTTGAGGTTAAGAAAAACAGTAATTTGAGGAAGTAATGTTTTTAATAAAATATTAAATATTATTTTAATTTGTTTATGTATTACTTCAATTACTATAAACGAAATCAGACTTATATCGTTGGCATTCAGTTTATAAAAATGACCCATGTCCTTTTGCTCTAAATTAAATATAATCTGTATTATGCATTACTTATTTAATGATTTGAAATATTTATTTTCCTTGTGACTTTTCGTACTCTCAAGAACTTACGGCTTTTTTCCTACCCTATCAAAGCGTACCTTATGACTTCTCTACAGCTCTTCTGATATCACAGATTTTTCTGGTCAGTGGACAAAATCCTTGTGCATTGGATTTTATTTTATTTTAGCTCTTTTTTTTTTTTTTCCTTTTTTCTTTTTTCCTTTTTTCCTTTTTTTCTTTTTTCCTTTTTTCCTTTTCTTTTTTTCCTTTTTTCTTTTTTTTTCCTTTTTTTTTTTTTTTTTCCTTTTTTCTTTTTTTTCCCTTTTTTTCTTTTTTTTTCCTTTTTTTCTTTTTTTTTCCTTTTTTTCTTTTTTTTTCCTTTTTTTCTTTTTTTTTCCTTTTTTTCTTTTTTTTTCCTTTTTTTCTTTTTTTTTCCTTTTTTTCTTTTTTTTTCCTTTTTTTCTTTTTTTTTCCTTTTTTTTCTTTTTTTTTCCTTTTTTTTCTTTTTTTTTCCTTTTTTTCTTTTTTTTTCCTTTTTTTCTTTTTTTTTCCTTTTTTTCTTTTTTTTTCCTTTTTTTCTTTTTTTTTCCTTTTTTTCTTTTTTTTTCCTTTTTTTCTTTTTTTTTCCTTTTTTTCTTTTTTTTTCCTTTTTTTCTTTTTTTTTCCTTTTTTTCTTTTTTTTTCCTTTTTTTCTTTTTTTTTCCTTTTTTTCCTTTTCTTTTGAAAAGAAAATGTTTGGACCCAGGTTAAAAAAAAAAATGGAAAAAGAAAAAGAAGAAAAAGGAAAACAGAAAAAAAAGGAAAAAAAAGAAAAAAAAAGAAAAAGAAATAGGAAAAAGAAAAAATGAGAGAAGCATAACTTTTTGCCTCTAGATAACCAGACATAGAGAAAGAAGATTGCTACCAATTGTGCGAATGACAAACATTTCTTGTGTGGGTGTTCATGTGTGTGGGCTCTTTGCAGGGTTGTGAAGGTGGGGGCAGCTACTACTGTTGAAGTATTTGGGCATGGGTTTTCTAGTCTTGGTTGACAACCTGCCTATCCTATCTGGAGTTTAGCATTGGGTTACATTTACTGCGGGTGGTGTTTTGCTTTTGCCCCAATTGTTATTTTGTTAGCTCTTATATGTAGGAGGAAGCCTCCTAGATTTTGTTGTTTTGGTTGGGGTGGTAGCTACTCGAGAAATGTTTGTATATTTTCACTTGACCATCTTTTTCTTCTCCCACTTTTGTAGGCCTCTAAAACCTTTTCGTTGGCTACTAATGACTTCTGTTGCTATTAAGTCTGTGTGTGTGTGTGGGGGGGGTTAAGGTGTGATACATGCCTTTTTTTTCTTTTCTTTTCTTTTTTTGAATTTGTATTTAATTTTTGTTTACATTCGTTTCAGATATGCACATTAAAATATTTTTAGTCATCATTTGAAAAAAACAACCAACCAAACATGATTTTAATTTATCATGGCATTTATTCCAGAATTTATTGGTCATTTCTTTGATGCTATTCTCAGCGCCTATTTGGTTGAGTCATAAGAGTTTATACTCTGAAACAACTCGTCAATTCTCTATGTATTTTTTTAGGACAATCTGCTGATCGTTGTTATCTACACTTTGTAGATATTTTCTCATTGAATTTGCTGACCTTCTATCTTCATGTCATGTTTCCTGTTACCTTTGCTCCAGTTTTTCTCTTCCTTTCTCTTTCATACTGTCAGTCTTGTCGTAGGCTAACTTTTTGGCAGATTTCAGAATTTTAGTTTGGTTTAGTTGAGCCCAGAATAAAAGTGAGAATTGAGCTCCGTTACACTCTGTCACAAATAACTGTAACCCTAACCCCTAAACCTAAGCCCTAACCCTAACGGCACATTTCTTTTTTTTTCTCCTGTTTTGTTTTGTTTCTCAAGTGCATGTGATTCATTCTTAGTTGAATGTCATCTTTTTGCAAGACTTAAGAGCGACTTTTGTTTTTTTGATAATCTTAAGAGAATTGATAATGAACATTGAAAATTAACGATTCATGATACCCGAACCCCAATTCATTCCCAGTTTCTTTTGCTCTCTGTCTTCCCCTCTCTCTCTCTCTCTCTCTCTATATATATATATATATATATATATATATATATATATATGCACACACACTAGCTATGTAGTACAGTAAATTCTTTCATTTCCCAAACAACAAATCCCTTCCCGGTTGATTTTTACCCCTCTCAATGCACTTCCACACTGTCATATTTTTATTCATATTTAATTCCCCCCGCCTTTTGCTTTGCTCTCCCAATCGGGTCTTGTTGTTGTCAATGGCGAGATCTTCAATAGCTCTGTTTATAGATGACAGCTTCATTGAACTTTTTCAGAAAACTTGACACTAACTTTTGTTTTTATTCTTCAATATTTGTTGACTCCTCCTCCAACTTTTCTCATGAGAGAATTGCAAATTCAATTAATGCACTTCATGGCTTGAAACTGGTTGCAATTGCAAATTGTTTAGTAAAGATCGAGCATTGGAAACAAAGATTTTTTGCTTTTTTTTTTTTTAATTTTTATTTTTATTTTAACAATTTACATTGAAGGAATAACTTTGAAATGAATTTCAGATCCCTGTAGAACAGTTATAAAATCCTACAATGAAAGGTAAAGTGTGTGTATCGTGTAGGGGGGTCAGTTTGATCTATTTACAAAACTGACCAAACATTAGAATTTTTCTTTCTTGGCCTGAAAAGTTTTCAGTATCCCTTTGCTTTTACCCTATTTATATTTGGACTATTGTCCTCATCTTTGTTGTTGTTATCACAACGTTTCGGTCGTTAACTTCAGCTAGCGTTTCAATATTATACCACTGTTGATAAATAACACATTCTTAAAAAAATAAAAGGAAAAAAAATATCTTTCAGTCTACGATACATTTATTTTGTCTTGGAGTTTTATTTCTAAATGGAAAAAATTACAGCCTGACAATGGGAACATAAAGTTTTTGAAAGTACTTGCTGCTCTAAAAATACACCAGATCCACCTGACAACAATTTTAGACATAAAGATTGCGTCATTCAGTGGATTGTTAGCAAGTTAATGCTTATACTAAGTCTGTTAGTAAAGAGAATTTACCATTAATTATATTAATATTACTAATTGATTCATTGTATGATTACCTCTTTATAATATATATATATATATATTATATGTATGTGTTAGTGTATATTTGCACAGCAACCTTTCTTTTAAACATCTTTTGTTAAATGACAGACAAGGAAAATTTTATTCATTTGTTAGTTTTTCCAGTGTTTTTCTATTTTTCCGTTTGGTGGGCGTGAGGGAGTCACAAAGACTGTCCACATCGTTGATTGTCCCAAGTGCATTTGGCCACTTCTTTAGCCATTTTCAAGGCATCGGATGATTTTGGTGGGGGGTTAGTTTTTCATGTTTTTGACTGTGCGAGATGTATTATTTGTGAATTAGGAGTTCAATTCCGAGTCATCATGTTTTGGGTATGGCTGGAATTAGTTAGACTTTCTATTTTTTTAAAAGAATTTCAGCACTTTGTTACCATCCTTAAGTAAGATAAGGCTGATGGTGGGGTGTGGGGTGCATAGGGCCAGTTTTATAACAAGATGTATCCTGAAATTAGATTTACAAAGTGTTTTTGACTAGTATCTTAAGGGATCATGCAGATTATGGGTAGATAAATGTCTTTTTATTGTGCTTTGCTCTGACAAGTGATATGTGAGGCATCTACTCAAAGAGGTGGTTATATATCCAATATATGTAATTGATTATCTAATTATATATAGGCACCTCCCAAAATTTGCTAAAAAAAAAAAAAATAAACATATATATAATAAAAAGAACAAAGTGTTATCATCAAAATTATTATTATTAAGAGGAAATTTCAAGAGTTTTTGATTATTAAATTTTATTTTTTAATCTAAACCCTTTAAAATTTTGGTTAGAAATTCTGTTTTTCTTGTGTCAACAAGTGACCATAATTTAGTATGGAAAATTTGTGGTGGCAAACAGTGATTTGGAGATTCTTTCAAAAATAAGATATTTGTTGGAGTTTAATTAAAATTAATTATTCATAAATTAAGCCTTCTTTTTTTTCTTTTTTTTTTTTTTATAGAAAATATTGGTAAAAATATATATTTTATTTTGCATCCGTTACCCCATCACTTTTTCTTTTTTTAGCATTTAATGTTATAAGCACAAGTCCTTGGAGAATTTAAACCGTCAATTTCTTTTTGTTAAATAGGACTCCCAAGTTACAGAGAATCTGCTCTGAATTGTAAAATAAAAATGCAGTAAAACTAAGACATTATTTAATTAGAAAACTTTTAATTGCTTTTATGAATAAAATGTATTATGAACACTATTGTCTTAAGTTTTTTTTAAATGAATAATGAATTTTTACAAGAATTGTTTTCATTTTTCTTTCTTTTTTTTAAATTTTTAATTATAATAATTTATAAAGTTGTAAATCTTAAAATTCTGTATCAATTTGTAAGGTTTAGATAATATTGCTATTAAGGAAAAACTATATTTACTAATCATAGTTGGGAAAGTTTACAATTCAGTGTCCTCCAGTATTTCAGAAAGAATTTTTTTTTTTTTTTTGTAAATACAGACATACATTTTAGCCATTTAAAAAAAAAAAACTATCAATTTGAATTCAGTTTTAAATACAGAAAAGTATTTATTCAAAATATTAAATTTAATCTATTAGCTTCGAATTAGAAGCTTCAAGAAAGATTTTTGATTTTTAAAATGCATTTTTAACTATAAGTATTTCTTCATTTTTGAGATAACACCATATATATATATATATATATATATATATATATATATATATATAATGTGTGTGTCCGTCCCAGAATTAACTATCGATTTCAATGGAATTCAGGAAATTTTTAAAAAACTGACAAAATTTTATGTTTATTTAATTATGATAGAAAACAAATAGAATTTATGTCAAAACTTTATTGAAAATTTTCAACATCTGCTTTGTGTGTATTTTCTAATTTCAAGTCTCACCATAGTGTTGGGAAAGCCATTTTGAAACATTTCAGGAGTCCTCTTCTGTACTGCTGACTGAATGCATTCTTTAAAACTCAGTTAAACAATTGATCTTTTGGCAAGAAATCCAGTTTTTTTGGGGGGGGGGACTCAACAAAGATGCTGGTCTATTCATTATTAATTGTATTCTGAAGAGGAATGAGTATAGAATTAGAAAAAAAAAAATTGTGAAGTTATAAACAAAATAAATTAGAAATTTATACACTTTTAACACATATTAGATATGACAAACGGAAATGAAAATGGAGTTTTTAAAAGATGTGTCCGATTTCGCTGAAATAGATAGTTAATTCTGGGTTGCTGTATATATATATATATATATATATATATAATATATATATATTGTGGTCGAGTGGTTTGAATATTTGGTTTCTGACCATGAGACCTGTGTTCAAATCTCACCACAGTTGATTTGTCAGGAAGGAGACTTCCTGATGTTATCGATCTGGAGGGGAATGATCCCAGCATGCGGCACCTTTTGGAAAGTGTCTGAAAACAACACCATGGGTTGACCCAAACCTTATGAGTGAAATTGGGTAGACGAAACACTAGGGGAACCATTGATAGGTGTGTTAGCACGAAATCACAAGTCATTTTGACCGAGGCTTTGAGTGTGCTGGCCTTGTTCAGATTGCTAATGACACTAGATAACATGCTCTCTCCCAGAAACTGTAACTAAAGTCTGCTCTGCATAGTTGCCGTATAAACCACGGGTGGGCTGTGTGTGTTGAACAAACACAAATGTGCCTGAGCGAGCGTCTGAATTAGGGATTGGCTAGCTGCCCTAGTAGACAGGTATCCTAGAATATGAGTGACCAGCTATTTTATATATATATATATATATATATATATATATATGGGCAGCAATTCGTCTTTTATACAAGTTTCATTTGAAAACCGTGATTAAACAGGTTTTAAGAAAAATTGAATAAAATGTATTTGAGGTTGGTCACGCATTTTGGCAAATAAATACCCAAATTTTCTCTAAAGTTTTGTCTTTATCTGTGTAATCTTAATGTCATTAGTAAGATGTATTGAAAAAAATTCCTATAAAATTATTTTTGTACACTTCACAGGATTCCAAAAATGTGGTTTTATAAACTTGTTTACATTGTGTGAATTGTAATAATTAGCATTTTTAAGAGAAAGACACCTAGAATTCTTTAAAAATTGATGTAATTTTTTTTTTTTTAGAATTCAAATTTTTATTTTTTATTTTACAGCTTTCTGAAAATATATTTTATTTTCCTGCCACCTCATTTTTATTTTTAGAAAAAGCATACAAAATGGACAAGGACACTTGACACACACTTTTTATTAAGAAGCCCTTACGGAATATAAATAAATTTAAAAACAAAGACAAAAAAACCTTCTCCAGAGGATACTTAACAATCCTGAATCATAGGAAAAGAAATGATGGAAACTAAAATATTGTCTAATTTAGAGATATTTATTTATTCATTTTTTAATAAAATATACTTTGTACATTGTGGAGTGAAAATATCGAGCAAAAAATTTATTTTTAAAATTTTTTAAAATAAATGATAATTATTGAATGTTATTGTTAAGTGTTTTACAACACTTTATTTATTTAAATACCTAGAACACTTAGGTGAACTGTTAAGTGAATAGTACTTTGACAAATCGAAAAATACAAATTTATAACAAAATTCATTCTTTTTGATGTATTTTTAATAAAATATTGAGATTATTTTTTTTTAATTGTACGACTGTTTCGCATTTAGTATCTATGGAAGAATGTTCAAGATATAATCTAGAATCATTGCCCTTGAATGCTTTTATTAGTTGTTTTCGCAAATTGTCTTTGTATCGCTTGAGTGATTAACTGTTTCTTAAGTAAGTTTCATTTATTTCAGACTTTATATCAAACTAAAAAGTTATGAATTATTTTAAATTTAATCAATTTATTCTGTTTCTTTATTTCTTCAAAAAAAAAAAAAAAGTTCACAGTAAATTTATTTACCTTTTAATTTCCCATAAATTTGTAGTTGCTCAAAAGAAAAACAAATCCTAAGCTCATTTTTCTCAATTAGGCAACCTTCTCTGGACGGAAAAAAAAAAAATTTATTATTTTTCTTCTTTCGTATTTTCAGAGGGGGGGGGGATAGTCAGGAAGTATTGATTAGTATGTCAGTTATTAAAAGGAAGTGGAAGATATATCGATCACTTTGACCATTTTTAATCAGAATTCATAACAAAACAAACCCCGTGTGTTTAAAAAATGTCATTTTCATTATAATTAAAGTAAAATGGAAAACAATTGAAATCCGATTGGTTGTTAAACATTCAATTTATTTTGCAAAAAAATACATTTCGTAAGAGGAGGAGGTGCAAATTTATATATTTTTTAAAAGTTTTAAATGGGGATTTGATTCCCACCCCCCTGATAAACCATCCATTTCCATCATTGCGTAATAATCGGACGGTTTTTGTTTGATTACTGAGTTAAACTGTAACTTTCGCTTCGGGTTTAAACCCGATGCGATCGAATTTCTAGAGTTTTCATAAAATAAAATTAGTTATTGGGTGGGGGTAATAAAGATATCAAAAAAATATTTCTGCCATGACTTTAATAAAAAAAAACAAAACATATTTATAATAATTTCGATCATCTGTGAATAGTTTCTGAAAGTTTCATTAACATCCGACAATTATTTTTATTTTTGCAAGATTTTCCAAATTAATGTGTGTCATACAAAAAAAAAAAAAAAAACGTGCTAAAAATTGTAGTTCCGGTGATACAAAGAGAAACAAGGTTTTTTTAATAAAAATTTAGAATGTCCTAAAAAGAATTAAAATTTTTAAAAAATAATTAAAAAAAACTTTGGTCTTTCGTCTTCATAATAACATAAACATTTTAGACGATAAAATTTTGTTTTAGTCAAGTTTGGCGACTTTTTTATCATGCTATGCCATTTTTTTTAGCGATTTCGTGAAAGGAGTACGGAACTGTAAGCAGCCTTTTTACAAATATCGAAATATGTTTCAGCTTTAAATAATCTACAAAAGGTTAAGCTATCAAAAAAAAAAAAACAATCAACAATGATCGTGTTTAATAAAAGTAGTAAACAAAGCCTAAAACCAGTTTAAAAACAAATTTAAAAACTACAACAACAATAATAAAAAAAAAACATCCATTTCATTTGACACTAGTTTTTTTTTTTGTTTTTTTTTTTGTGGGTCACGAAGGTCGAAGTTTGCTGTAAAAATAGACCATAAAATGCTTGCAAGTAAAAACTTGAACCAACAAGGACAATTACTGTTTCCTGTTTGAGCTCTGGAGATGGGAATGAAATTATTAAAAGGGGTGGTTTTAATAAGATGGGGAGTGGGTGTAAAACATCCCCCCCACTCCTCCAACCTTCTATTAGGCACCTAAGAGTACACATCTGTATAGATGACCTTCTTGGTACAGTGTAAAAATGCATGCGTGAGCTATGATGACGGGGTGGGGTAGTCACCCCCCCACGGTGCGCGAATGACTAACCAACCAGTGTGTTGATGGCCAACATTACCTACTTTTGTGAGTCAACAGCAATAGACCAAGTAACTTTTATAGAATAATATTGCGAGAGAGGGAGGGAGAGAGACTGGCAAAAAAAGTGGGTCAAGAGCTGAAACCTGATTGTTTGTCTACACTTTATACCCGTCCCCCCACGAAAGACACACTCTACAAAGCGGGTGTGGGGGGGAGATAAGAATGCTATGAAATGTAAACAAACAACATAATAAATGAATAAATATATTACCTGCGTGCCTCCTCCGCCCTCTCATCTCAAATACAATAAAAGTTTTTACATAGCACCTGGTTTTCATTTTTTTTTTTTTTTTTTTTTCCTAACAGGTTGGTCGTATAAGAAATGGGGGGGGGGTGCAACAGTGAACTCTGAAATTACAAACTATGGGTAAAAAAATGAACAAAGAAACTAATTGAAAAAGTATAAACAAGTTCTGAGCCAGAGGGAGGAAGGTGAGAGGATAGAAAAAAGAGATTTAAACTTTATAGCTGGTTCACAATTTTTAATAATTTAGGAAATGTTTATAAATTTACAAATGTTTTTCATATTTATTGGTAAATGATAAATATTGCATTGTCTTAGTTCTACCTAGTTTTAATTCTATTAATTTTTAGAATGGTGTAAATCTATATAATAAATGCGAATGTCAGTGTGTCACTGTGTCATATTTTTTCAACTTTACTCTTAGAGGCCATAGTCCAACATATCATGCCATTTTGGAATCTGGCCAACTCCATGAGTAAATTAAAAACATTCTACGTCAGATCCAGACCTGTAATCCTAAAATTTTGGATTCCCAAGTTTACATTACTGTGATTGTTTTCAGTGATTTTTTTTTTTTTTTTTTTTTTAACCTGAATTTTTGCAACGATTAACAATTGTATAACTTGGAAATAAATTTTGGAATGATCAAAATTAATTGCAAAAGTCAGCCATGAAATAAAAATAATTGCTTGTACAGAAAGTAAGAACCTATGTACAGTAAATTGTTTTAAATTAAGTGGCAGCAAAACGATTATTGTTGAACTTTTAAAAAGTAAGCTTATTACTTAAATGCAGTGATCAATTTTGAGTTCTTCTGTAGTTTATTGTTCCCTATCACATCTACTCTTCCCTATCTATTGTTACAAAGGCCTAATCAAGAGCCCTCCACAGGAGCTAGCTTAAATAATGCCTGGTAAGGTGGCTTTTAAGCTAGTATAAAATATTTTTTTTGTAAATTCACTTTCATGCATTTAGGTTTTATTCTAATTATCACCTTTTAAAACAAAAAACACCGCTGAGGAGTGATGGTAGTCAAAATAACAGTGGTGTCAAGGGAAAAGTAATCCTTTTGACTTTTTTTTTTTTTTTTTGCTGGTATGAAAGTCCATGTTTGCCCATTCATCTTTTATTTTTTCCAGAATTACCTCGCAAAATTCTTTGATAAACATGTTATGTGTGTGTATTTTTTTTTTTAACATTTTACTCAAATTTTAAATTCTTGACCCTTTAAATGATTTTCTGATCCCTTTTTATTAAGACCACTTGTTTATTACATTTTGAGGAAATCTTCAATTCTAATGATTAAAACTCTCTCCCCCTTATATTTGGCAGTAAAGAGCAAAGATGTCTGCCTCTCAGCACAAATGAAATCGTTGATTCTGTTAAATTATACAAGAATGGGTCTAAAAAAATCTCTGTACCTTTATAATGTCAAACTGAGAATGATTACTTTCAGGGAAGAGAAAAGATTTTAGCTAAAAAAAAAAAAAGTCGGTTGTCAGGAAATATGATTTCCAAGAGTTCTTTCTCTTTTTTTTTTTTTTCTTTTTTTTTCTTGTATAATTTTTAGCAAATTTTTCTACCATAAAATATTATTTTCTTATAATAGTATAATTTTTGAAATGGTAGAAAAATTTACTAAAAATTATACAAAAAAAAAAAAGAACTCTTGGCAATCATATTTCCTCTGAAACCAATAAAAGTATTTTGCATCATTAACTTAACTGAAAGGACAACTTATAAAAGTGATTTCTGCATTAACACTGATCACCACACCCCACTGCTATTGTTAACCCTTTAAGCCCTGACCACCGCTTTACCGGTGGTAGAGAGAAATGACATAATGCCCAGCCACCAGTTGAACAGTGGTAGAGGAAAATGACTTAATGTCCAGCTACTGGTTGAACGGTGGCTAAACACTTGTAAATATTTTTAGATCTACCATGAAACATTACATGCCAGTTATTTGCAAATTTTGATCCAGGAGCTCAGGCAGTAGGGTTAAAATTGTTCACAAATGCAGGGCTCAACGGGTTAAAAAGTACGCATTCTGTTTAAAGTATTTTCCTGGACTAAAACAGGATTCTAAAATCAGTTCTGATGTTTTGCCATTTGAATAGGTTTGAGGAAGCGGGTTAGGCTGAGAACTTTTCGGTAACCCCTGTGTATATGCATGTGCGTGTGTGTGTGTGTGCGCGAAAGCACTTTTACCTGGACTTTAGAAATTTTATGCCCCTCTCACCCTTCTGCAAATCCTATAAGTATATTTAATTTCTTATCTGTCCCCAAAATAATGAAAAACAAAATGCGAGTTTCAAACTTGTTATCTTATCTTTCTACTTGAGCATTTGTATGTTGTCTGCTCTTAGAAGACTTAGTCTGGCACAGGATAATAATAGGGTACCCAATGAGGATAAAAAAAGCATCTCTTAATAGGTTGGTCTATGAAACAAACTTACAAGTTTTTTTTGTTTAAAACTTGGACCAGAAAAGAAAAATGCTTTTAAGAAGTTAACAAAACAAACAAAAGAATGTTTGTTTTGTTTTTTTAACTTCTTAAAAGCATTTTTCTTTTCTGGACCAAGTTTTTATGATATTACTTGGCTCATCCTATATTTCCCCACAAGGTACCCACTTGGGGTGGGGGAGTAAAAAGAAGACACAGGAAAAAATGGATTGATATCACTGAGTGGACTGGAAAATAATCCACAAGAGATTCCCAACCGATACATATGAAGGGAGTTGGTTAGCTACTCGGGCGTTTAGTGACCCCCACGACCAGACCCCCCCCCCAGTCAAGGGGCTGCTGATGATAATGCCGACAATTTGGCTCATCAGCTGCTCAAGAGAAATGCCGTCTCTTGGCCAACATTCAAACTTGATCAGGGATTACAAATAAGGACAATTTGATACTTCCAGTTGATTTCACACAATCTCTTTCTGTGTAAGCCGGCATTTTGCTTCTTCTGGCATAATTCTCAGACTTTTATTCTTTGGACTTTATTGTATCACAAATGCTGTCATTATTTTTATTTAAAAAAAAATTTTTTTTAACATCCTAATAAGGCTCAAGAGCCACTAAATGGGGTTGTTGTTGCTGAAGAGTGACCCTGACATTCTCTCACTCTGTTAGGGAGAAGGACTGAAAAACCAATGGGGAGAAATGGTGGCCTAACAAAGGCTGCCCAGAGATGAGTCGACAACACTAGCATCTTTTACATACATTTGCCTCAAGTAGTAATGTGCAGAAACTTACTTAGTGTTATGGTCCAGGTTAGCACTAGGGAAGAACAACACGAACACAAGAGTAGAAATAATGAAGATATATTACACGGAATAATAATACAAGATGTGGAAGGTGTTAGTATGACTGTCAGTTTGGTTTGGAGTGAACTACTATCGGCTCAACTTGATTCGTCCCTCTCTCTTGAGAGGCGTAGTATACATAGTGTTAGGAAGAGTTCATTCTGTAGTTATAGGTAAGGACCCATAACACTTAGTTTACGGACTTTTTACTGATCTTCTTCTTGATTACTGTGTAATTAATGAAATTTAAAGTTCACATTGCGCAGTAATCAAGACAAATGAAGCTTTTGTGCATTACTACTTGAAGGTCAATGTATGTAAACAAAGCCAATAATGGCAGCCAGGCTGTAACCGTGATGTGAATGAGGCCAAACTTATATTGTCTATAACTGCTAAACGGTTTTCTTCTGCAAACTTTTATTATTTTTAAAATAACCATGGAAATTTTCATTACAATTGGTTTCCGGGGATTAATCTGCAAATTTACAGACTAAAAGACTTATGGTGAGAAGCAGTGGCCTAACAAAGGCTGCCTGGAGATAAGCTGACAACACGTGTCAACAGGTTACCTTCAAAAATGATTTCTCTTGACTGATTTACACTGAGGGTGTCACTACTGTGGCTGTGTGCCGGATGAAATGTAACTGCCATCTTTTATGTGTGAAGACCTTTTATGACATAGGCAACTGTGGCTTTCCATAATTTCCTGTTTTTTATTGCTGTAAGCAGTCTTACGATCCTCTATGTGCGTGTCTATCTCTCTCTCTCTCTCATAATTCCTGAATCTTTAAAGAACCTATCCCAATAAGATATAAAATGCTCATTAATCTAGTAATTTCCAGAAATAGCCAACCTAGATTGGAACTGGAATCCAATCCAAAAACAGGAAGCAGTTCTTCAGGTGTTTCTTTATGAACCATCTGCACTTGAAACTTAGCCGTCACAGTGAAGTGGTTTTTTTCTCTCTTTCTCTTTCTTTCTTTCTTGTTTTAAAAAAAAAAAAAATATTTATTTATAAATAAAAACAAAATAGACACGTCATTGGAATTATGAACCAATTGCTACCGAAGCTGATCTCCTAGGGTTCAACACTACTAATAAAGCTACACTAAACAACTTATTGTTGCCTCTTTGCCTTCATAGAAACCATTCCTTTCCATGTTCTCTGTAATTATTAAAATAAAAATGAACCTGTCATTTTCGAGTTACCTCCCTTCCATTATTAACTTTTTCTGTCATGCAGTCAAATAATTTTATTTTTTTACTCTCATTCGGAAATTGAATGATTTTTTTTCCCACCTTCTTATTTTTATCAATAATTCATCTCGGATTCTAATAAACGTTTAATATTTATAGTTTGCGTTAGGGATAAAATTCTATTTTAACATGCCCATGAGTTAAGCCAAATAGATTTTTATTTTCTCTATGCAGTGTTCATATTTGAAATTTAATAGGTTTAAAAGGGCAAAGGTTAAATCAGAGTGTAATGTTTTTCCGATGTCATCTTTTTATTTGATAACATTTCCTGCCTATTAATATTTCTTTTCTTTGTCAGGAGATCATTCTTTTAAAAATTATTATTCCCAGGATTTAATTATTAAATATAATTATTATACCTTCTTGGTTTTATTTATGCGTGAAATGGACATGGCAATAGTTTGGTAAAGTGTTCTAAAAAAACAAAAAAACAAAAAATAAAACAAAATTAGCAACACTTTCTGTTTTATTTTAGATAGGTTCCTTCATTTTTTTTTTTTTTTTTTTCACTAAAAAAAAAAAATGGAAATGGCATAGCATGATGAAAAAAGTTCCTAAACTTAATAAAGACAGTTTTATCATCAAAATGTTTGTTATTATTAAGAAAGACTAAAGTGTTCTTTAATTATTTAAAAAAAAAAAAAAAAAAATTTAACCTAACATGTTTGAAATTTTGGTTAAAAATCTTTTTATTGTCAGTGATTGACATCATATTAATAATTCAAGAGTTTGCACTTTTTTCAGGTGAAAAACACATTCATTTGGAAATTATTGCAAAAATCAAATAATTGTTGAATTTTAATGAAATTTTCAGGACTTCTTCACAAATGAATGAATTTATTTCTTTTATTTTCGTTTTTTTTTTCTTTCTTTTTTTTTTTTTTTTTAGAAAATCTTGGTAAACATAGATATTTTTTAAACCCAAGCACACACACTTAAGAAAAGTGTTAATGTTTTGTTGACAATGGGTCATTTACATGAATGTTGAAATTTCCTTGTGTGCTGATCATTTCATAGGTTTGTTATAAAATAATTATGCTTTCATATTTAACAATAATCTGACAAAACCTTAAAACTTTTAGTGTTTTCTTTTTTCCTTTCCTGAGTGGGGATCTCTTTTTTTTTTTTTTTTTTTTTTTAGTTTTTATGTTTTTTTGTGCTTTTCTTGCATTAATTTGCAATTTTTGTGGGGTTTTGTTTTTTGCTTGGGGGGGTATATTTGTTTGTTATTTTTTTTTTTTTTTTCTTCTTTAAATAGGTGATCATTTCAGCAAATGCTATAAATGGGTCACTTGCTGGAATACGAATTGTAAACCGAGCAAATCAGAAATGAGGAAAAGTACATAGTGAAGTTGATAGCATTTTAATCAATAAATTCTAAAAGAAAACAAAACAAACAAAAACAGTGCTAATCCTCTGATAATAGCTGTAATGAGTGACTAATGCAATGAAGAATTAGAAGCTAAAAACCCAAAAATACCCAAGAGACTTTTTACAGAAGTGTATAAATCTATCAATATAACAAATACAGCAAAGTATATCTGGTCAGAATTGTCAGTTTCTTTCTAATCATTGTTATTACCAGAACTGCCTGGATTCTATTTTCCGTTTGAAAAAAAAAATCTAAGAAATTTGTCGCTTATTATTGGAAAAATAACTCGATGATTTAATAGTCTACAGATTTCTTAGCTGTCTTGGTTATGACGATAAAGTACATCCAGCAGCAAGGCCTCTGATCAGGAGGTTTTGAGGAGCCTGGAACCATCTCTATTGCTGGTGTTCCCAGGTCCACTCTGACCCAGGGTGATAGCACCTGTTAGGGTCCCAGCTATGGGCAAATTGTTAACCCCCAAACTGGTGTCAAAGCACTATGAAAGTGTAAAAATAGGATTTTTAATACCAGAAATACTTTGTAAAAAAAAAATAATAATAATAATTTTCCAGCAATACATTTTTGAAGAAAAAAATATTACCAGAAATGCATTTTTGAAAAAATATATATTTTACCAGCAATAAAAATTTTGTTGGCATTAAATAACTCATTGAGGTTGATATGCCTTAAAACAAACCAAATCCATATATACTGAGATAGATAGATAGATAGATATGAAGACTTGCATAGATAGATATGAAGACTTGCATAGATAGATATGAAGACTTGCATAGATAGATATGAAGACTTGCATAGATAGATAAAAAATATTACCAGCAATAAAAATTTTGTTGGCATTAAATAACTCATTGAGGTTGATATGCCGTAAAACAAAACAAATTTCTTAGAAGCCTTAATTTTCAACCAGTTGTTGTTGTCATTTATCATACTCATCTCTTGCTTTTGGTAGATTTCAATTATTGTGTGTAATAATACAATTTCTTTGATATAGTGTCAATTCTAATTAATTTTTGCTGATTTTTCTTTCTATTTTTCTCTTGCTTTTTATTGTTATTTTGGTTTTCTCTTTGTAGCACTGACAATCTTTCTCAGCACTTGGAAAAATCTTGAAGTGCCAATTTTATTTTATTTTATTTAAAAAAATTTTTTTTTAACTTGCGTTATTTATATTATTTGGACTGTTATCCTCATCTTCATTACCATATTCACAACATTTCAGCTGTTGTATACTCTGGCCTTCTTCGGGTGATTGGAATTTCAAACTGAACCCTTTATTTTGTTTACCGGGCGTGTTCGTCATGTCTAGTTTTCACATGTTTTCACATGTTCGCACGTTGAGAGTGCTTCTCCCAACTGAGAAAAACACTGGTGTTATATAGTTCTCTCAGTCCCAGACCCACATTGACTATTGGCTAATACCTGCTTAGTATCATTCATATACAAATAGTCAGTGCCACCTAATCTAAGTAGATCTTCTCTCGACAGCCTATTGTGGAAGGGGACGCAATTCCTGGTGCTTACAACAACACATACAACCAACTTGGAGTCTTTTATCGGGCTGACCCAATTCTGTTACACTGGGGTAGATTGTTCTACTTCCACATGCCATGCCTCTTCCCTTTTAACTCTCCAAGTTTTGGTTCATCACTGCTGTGGTCTGGATTGAACTCACAACGTGTTGGGTCTAGTCACTGGATCTAACCAACATATTTATCTACTGGACCATGTGCCCTTTTTTGATTTTTCAAATTTTTTCCTATGGTAAACAGAAATATTTCTAAAAACCTTATTTACTGTATATTTATTTTCTTTTATATAGATATTTGTAAGCTTAGCTTGGTATTAGTATTGACATTGACCTCACTACAGATTATCCTAGGAGATTATCTTGTTAAACATTATTCATAATATCAAGCAAGCTAATTCTAGTTAAATCTTTAGTAAATAGAAACAAAAAATAAAGATCAGACGTACATAATTTCGTAAGGATTTGCAGATCATTACCAGTTTCTTTATTGAGTGTCTCTCATATTTGTGGTCATGTACTAAAACTGATTAGTAAATAAATAAAAAATAATGTTTACACTAATTACAATCTTTGGACTCTTGTTGCCATATTCACAATGTTTCAGCCATTGTATGCTCCCGTCTTCTAGTTCCATATGCCATGCCTCTTTCAGATGTGTCCGTATCAGTTATTTCCCTTTAACTCAACTCTCCAAGTTTTTGTTCACTTGCTTGAGGGGACACATGGTCCGGGGATAAAAGGGTGGTTTGAATCCAGTGACTTGGTCCAAAGAGTTGAGTTTAATACCTGGCCACACCTGAGGTGAACAAAAACTTGGTGGTTTGATTTAAAGGGAGATAACTGAGACATCCAGAAAAGGTGTGGAACTAAACAACCTTCACTGGTGGACGAAATAAAAAGTTCAGTTTGAAATTGCAATCACCTGAAGAAGGTCGGAGTGTACAATGGCTGAAATGTCATAAATGTGGCAATGAAGATGAGGACAACAGTCCAAACAATGTAAATAGTGTAAATAATTACTGTACCTCATCTTAGAAATATAGACAAATCCTGAAGAAGGCCAGAACATACAATAGCCGAAATGTTATGAATATGCTAACAAAGATAAGGACAACAGTCCAAACAATGTAAATAGTGTAAATACTTACTGTCATATAGGAAGAAAATGAGTAACTACTGACACCAAGGTTCGAGCATGACACTCTGGACATATGAATATGTTTTCTGCCAGGTGTATAAATAGTGGTGTCAGGCTACTGACTGCAATGACTATTGAGTGGAACTATCCAGTCGAATTAGTGTGCGTCAATGATTTAGGTTTTGATTTAGGATTTACCGGACGTTAAGCCAAGCCGCGCTGCTAACAAGGTATTCACTGAAATGGTTGATTATCTTTGATTGACTTTTACTTTGTTCTTGTTAAGTGTTTATTTGTGGTTGTAATTAAATACTGTTTTATTTTAACATTGAAGTTTTGGGTTATACTTGATAATTAACGGCCACCATACGTCACAAAATTTACAATACCTCATCTTGGAAATATAGACAAAAAAATAATTTAATAAAACCCGCTTACTTTGCAACTAATCTAAACTTCAACATTTGAATCTTATGTAAAAAAAAAAAAAAATCTGAAAGCAAATTAGGACAGATTTCTCAAATTTATGAGCTGCCTTGAAAAGTCGAAATTCTTTGAAACCAAAATGCATTGACTATCAAATGATTGAATATGAAAACCTGTTGTTGGAAGCAAAATAATGACCAATTATTCATTCAGTAGTGTTTCTCTCTGTTGACCAGACAATTTAGCAGTTGTGACTAATGTTGTCAAGAATTAATTAAGTTTGTCATTGTTTCTGCCGTCTGTTTGGTCAAAATACAAACTTGAAGTTGGAATCCTTGGGTATTTGCTGAGGTTGTCATTTATCATTGAGTTTAATCCTCTTTAAATTCGCCTGCCCTCAAGCTTGCATAATGCCCCTAAGATGCAAGGGGTTACTCAGAGTGGACGATAAAGAATAGGATTCATGAAGATGGTGATTGATATTGAATTTAAATTTTTGGAAATTCTAGGTGTCAAAGATTTTTTATTTTTTTAAATTCCATAGACATTTAACAATGTTTTTCCATATTTTTAAAAGTCTGTCAGCAAATATTTGCAGTTTTGTGTGTCATAACTGCATGAATATTTGTGGCCCTACTTCCAGCGCGTTTAGAAAATGATCGATCAGAATGAAGAGGCAGTTCAAACGTTTCTACATTATGAATATAAATTAAATTAGCCCCCTATTTTTTTGCCGCTAAAAATAGATGTATTGATTGTCCTCGTTTCTTGGAAATTCAATCCGGTAGTTTGCCTTGTTATTGAAAAATCCACAAACAGCCGATGAATGCTAGAGCATCTGGTTTCATTTAAAAAAAAAAAAAACCCAAAACAAAACAAAAAAAGAACACGGAAGAAAACAATAATTCATAAATGTCCTTCATAAATAAATAAAGAACATAAATAGGCATAAACTCTAAAACCTGTCTTGGAACTTTTTTTTGCCATCTCCGTGTCATTTACAAGATTGTGTCTTCAAATTGTTCCACCCACAAAGAAAGAGATCACTTTCTTGATCAATATTTGCAAACTTGAGTATAAAGCGAACATATGTACCTATTGAATGAACAATATACCCACATGTCTGCATTTATGGGTTATTTAATGCCGAAATTAAATTTTCTTGGGAATATTATTAATTTCTTTTACGAAAATGTAATTTCTTTTACTATGAAAATGTATTGCCGTTATTTTGACTATAAAAATATAATTTTATACTTTCATAGTGTTTTGTTAACTATTTACCCATAGCTGGGGCCCTAACAGGTGCTACCACCTTAGGACCTGAGAACAACAGCAATTAAAAGATGGCTCCCCCACTCCTCAAAACCTCCTGATCAACTACCAGATGTAGTCTATCATCATACCCAGGAAATCTTTTATAAAACTTTTATACTCAACATTAAATAACCCAGTAATGTTTAATATATCCTTAAATTATCCAAACTAACAGTTCTTCAGACGTCTAGTAAACCTTATAATTTTGTCTTGATGGATCGTGTTAATAAAATATTAGCTTATGGTCATATCACGTTGAAACACCAGTTCCTGTACGATTGTTGGTTAAGTAGTGTCAAGCCTGCTTAGTACCTTGATGGGTGACCGCTTTGGAATACCAAGTGCTGTAAACTTGGATGTGCAGGTGGTGTAAAAAATAACAGTTCTGAATTGTTAATTAGGGATGCGAGTTCCAATTCTATTTGGGTTTGTTATATTTACTTCTCCCCCACCTATGGGTTAATCAGTAAAAATTGTATTACTAAATCATTATTATTTCCCCCTAAAAATATTAAAATCTAAAAATATTTTCTGGCTTTTAAATAACCTGATTGATAAGTTCTACTCTACTCAATCAATCATATGTTCTTAAATTATCCAAACTAGTTGTTCCTCAGATTTCTAAATAATTTTGTCTTGATATATTGTGTTAATAAATTATTCATATATTTTGAACAGAAAAATAAAACAATTTCCATTTTTGCTCTGTAGGTGAATAATTGTATAGCAAATTTAAAATCTAGTTTTCTTTTTTTTAAAGAAAGATGCTTATTATTTGAAAGCAAATAAAATGTGAAAATGCTTATTTAAAATGTAACCTCAACTTTCTGGTTAAACATTTTACCTTGTATTTCCACTGAATGTTCATAAATCTGACTCTTCTTGTGGCTTGGTTACTTTTGAAGATGACTTTTCACTTTGCTTATCGAGCATAACCGGAATTTGATCAACTGTGTTTCCCTCAGACAATTTTGTATTGAAAATATCAGTTTAACATCTAAAGTTTCTGGTGGAAATACGCAAGGCACAAAAGTTCTATGGGAAAACATTTTCTTAGTAAACTGAATAAGGGCTTAATGCACATTACATACTATATATATATATATATATATATATATATATATATATATATTAGCATGTTTGTGATGAATACTGTATGTAGTGATACCTAGACTGCATATATATATGATTACATTGATCAAATAACTGGGCAGAAATCTACTCCAAAATTTGCACAAGTTTTTTGAAGATTTAAAAAAAAATGCTCAATACAAGATTTATCAAGTATGAATACAAATCTTTTTTTCTCTTCCTCTCCTCTCTCTCTTCTCTCTCCTCTCTCTCCCCCCTCCCCAAATTTTGTGCTTCCTGTCCTCTGGCTGGTTCACTTATTACATAGCATGTTATTTTGTATTTTAATAGATACGAGATTTAAAATAATGTCATAGACATTTTGCATAGAAGAAGAAGAAAAAAAGTCTCAGATGAACAGCTCTTAATTCAAAACAAGAAATTGACTCCATTCTATCTTGCCTTACACCCACCCACTCCTCCTATGGCTGCAGTACATTTAGTTCCCCAATGACTTTCATGGATTACAAGGCCGGTGGGGTGGGGTGGTTGTGCGGACTTGTGCACGTGTAGACTACACTATCTTCAAAGTCACTTGCACTGCCCTTCACCTACACAGTCTATTTTGTGGTGAAAAATTTTGATTTGGATCTCGGCAGGTACGAACAAATATGTTCGAACTTGCTCTCCTTATTGTGGCTCGATAACAGCAAAGGTGTTTAATGTCTAACATTACTTGTCCTTATTAACCTCTTTGTATTTATCTTGATTTTGTTAAAAGCACTTGTGGGTTGGACTGTTGCTCCCTTTGGACACTCCCCACAACTTGTTGTTGTCCATCCACTTGCAGTAAAAATAAATCCTTCTCTCCATATGTCGCTTGTCAAAGTTCCTTAATTTAAATTTACATTTGGTCATACTAAAACTATAGAGGTTGTAAGTTTATCTCTTTATTTGTCAATGTGAATTTAAATTCAGGAACTCTGACAAGTGACATACGGAGACAGATTACATGTGGAAGACAACTGCAACATGGCTTGAGATCTTCCATCTTGTAAAACTGTACTTTGGGTTGGGGGGATTATCCAAGGGAAGCGACTTGTGTGGATTAACAAAGGATCTCTTCCTTTCTAACTTATATAGTTATCCATATGGGGTTGAATCGCAAATATATATATATATATATATATATATATATATATATACTTGACTTTGTATGAGGGTCAAGCAGACAGTTTCCTAGGAACCAACCAAGACTTGTGTGGATTAACAAAGGATCTCTTCCTTTCTAACTTATATAGTTATCCATATGGGGTTGAATCGCAAATATATATATATATATATATATATATATATACTTGACTTTGTATGAGGGTCAAGCAGATAGTTTCCTAGGAACCAACCAAGACTTGTGTGGATTAACAAAGGATCTCTTCCTTTCTAACTTATATAGTTATCCATATGGGGTTGAATCGCAAATATATATATATATATATATATATATATACTCGACTTTGTATGAGGGTCAAGCAGGAACCAACAGCCTGACACCAGCACATGAAATTTGATTATAGTGGTTGATATTGTCATGTCTACATATGCGCGCAAAACGAGAAATGCAGGTAGTTTCAAAATTTTTTGAAAGATTTTTTTTTTGTTTTTTTTTTTTGTTTGTTTCAGTCTATGAAAAAATAACTATTCTCTCCAAAATTTTGGAACTACTCGCTTCTCTCATTTTGTGTGCATATGTAGATATGGCAAATATCAACAACATCCAGTCTGATGAAATCATAATGGATGAAACTGGTCACAAAAAATTTTCCGGTTGTTATATTTTTCTAAATACTGTTTATTCATATATAAAATTAAACAAAATTTGAGATATATATATATATATATATATATATATGCAGCTAAGCAGAAAACATCCTTGATAATGACTTATAGATCAGTTAAAAGCACTTAGGTCCATAGAACATTTGTACAATTCTTACACTGTCCAGAAATCACTTGTATGAATGCAAGAAAATATAAAATGTTTAATCGCAGTTTTCTTTAATGAAACATGTCTAAAAGTGCGATTGTTGCCCAAATGCATACGTATACACTATATAACCTCAAGAATTACATACATATGTTTTTCTTTTGTAAGATAACTGACATCTCTTAATTTATATGCTGTTAAAAGCTAATTGACCAATCAGTTTACAAGTGCAGTGCTCCTTCCCCCCCCCCCATCTGATCTCAGTGTCAGGTTGCCCTTAAGAAATTAGTTCACAGAGTGCAATCGGGTTTCAATGTAGATTTACAAAACGGGAATAGCCCCCTCCTCTCCCTCCCAAAAATTCAAAATAGCCAAAATTAATAGATTTCTTTCTCTGAAAGTTGTGGTGGGAGCATATGCAAGACAAGGATTTAAGGAATAAAAAAACAAAGATGAAAGAATAATAATGAAATGGTTTGGTGGCTGGGGATGGTGATGAGGAGAGAATGCGGTTTTTGAAGAAGGGGAGAAAAAAAACCTGCAATAGAAGTGTATTGTTTTGCTGCAAAATAGAAGTAAATTATGTTGAATCTTTAACAAAATACTCCAGATAAATAATTGTGATATTATTTTTTTTAATCATCATCATCATTTGTGTGTATGTATGTATGTGTGTGTGTGTGTGTGTGTGTGTTAACTGCACTGAATCCCAAGTTAATTTGTATCCATTGTTAGAAAAAGGCTTTTAAATGAACCATCTGACAATTTAGTAATTTGCTTAAAATTCTGAAATATCTTTCTGTTCCTTATTTTATTTTAAAGCTTTTTAATATCTTTCTTGTATGAAGTTTTATATTCTTAATCTTCCAACAGAAGATTGTATGATGTAATTCTGCATTTCTTTTATTCCTACTAATTTTTTTTCTTCACTCATAATTCTGCTTATGAGAAGAAAAGAATTTCTTAATTTTTTTTTAGTTTATGAGCAAAAAATCAAAATATGAAATGATTTTTCATCATTGTACTTTTTTTTTTCTCTTCCTCCATATGAGGAAGAATATTTCTGTCTGGGTTGAATTTGAATTACTACTGCCCTTGTCTCTTTTTTTTTTTTTTTTTTTTTTATATTGGTTTAGAGCACTAGTTCTCAGACCTATTGTCATGACCCTAATAATGGTTGTAAGGAAAAAGATGACTAATTTTAATATTTTCACTGTTGCCTGCTGTTGGGGAGGTGTGTGTGTGTGTATATGTATATATATATGTGTGTGTGTGTGTGTGTGTATTTAGGCAGAAAATTCTCTTTTAGGCATGTTTGATTTGAATAAATTACAATCATTGCTTATTTTTATCATAGTCCGTTGATAGTCATGAATATTTTTCTGTATTTTACAATCAAATGAAGCAAGAAATGCATTTCTTGCCTCATTTGATTGTAATATATGGAAAAAATATTTGTGTATATGAAAGGATTATAATAAAAATAAGCAGGCATAATGTAATATACACATATAGGAGGAGGAGGCATGGTGGATTGAGGGATTGGAGAACCCAGTTTGAATTCCTGTTGAATCCATTTCATTCACTTATGTGCTAATACCCTTGGGAAAGGTTTGAATCCGCTTCTCCCTCCAGCTATGGGTAAACAGCGGGACAGACTGGGTTCTATAGAACAACTCTGAATTCAAAATCTGCAGAGGGTTGTTTCGGGATCCTGTGGCACGTAGTGCACTAGGTCTCTGTATTCAGCCTTTCAAAAAATGTGGATGGTTCTGCACAAAACCTTCACTACTATAATCAAATCTCATGTGCTGGTGTCGGGCTGTCAGTTCCTGGGAACTGAGCTGTTTGACCCACATTTGTTGAATTCAACGGAAGAGTCAAGCATATAGGATCTGACATGTTCAAGAGCAACTGAGATACAAAGAATTTTTGCTGATCAGGCAAGGCTGAATGGTTCCTTTTTTAAGTGAAATCCTTCTCATGAATTCTTCAAATTTTCATATCTCCTTTTAGTCTCATAGACAAATGTAAATAAAGCAATTTTTAAAGAAGCAATGGATTTTTATTTATTAATCCAACAGATTTGGTCACTTCAAACATTATTTCTAGTGGATACTTGTATTTGAATAGTCACTTCATTTATTTATTAAACAGTATATTTTAATCTGCAATTTTCGAATGTGTGAGAAATCTTATTAAATAAAAATATGCCCTGTATGATTGTACTCCTTCAGGCGATGGTAAGTAACTGGTGATTTTTAAAGAAAATTTCAAAAGCAAAGTGTAAGCTCTTTTCTCAAAGATAAAGTGGTAGGGGGGAAACATAGGTCAGAATTAAAATTAGATTTGTGGGTGTGTCTTGATTAACCAATTAAATGTAAATAGAAAAGTGAGCTCAGAGGGTGGAGGTAGGGGAGTTATTTTTTCATACCATGATAAACGGGAACATAGACAGGCCATCATTGACAATTGTGGAAAATATAGTTTGGATATCGTGTGATGATAGCTTGAGGGTAGAATGTCTGACTGATTGGTCGAGTTTCTATCCCGACTTGAAGGAAGGCTCCATAGTTTATGATTTATATTTTTTTATTATTATTATTATTATTATTATAACTCAAGTAGTTTCAGCCTTTTCTAAGATCATCTTCAGGAGTAAATTACAATGACAAAATTATTGTAACTGTGATATAAGCATATTGGAACTCCGGTTACAATAAGTTTGTCTTTGTAATTTACCCCTGAAGATGATCTTAGAAAAGGCCGAAACTACTTGAGTTAAAAAAAAAAAAAAATATGGCACCTTCTTTGATGAATTTCATTTTAACATCAAGAAATTGATTAGAAAACTGGAAAGCATCAGTATTAAAATAAGTAGACACAATGTGTCTCTATTATTCAGTGAAACAAAAATATAAGATATGAAATTATTTCAATTTCTTATTTCTTATTTTCTCTTTTTTTTTTTTATGAAGAGTAAAGGGTCGATGTCAATATTTTTTTTATGCCTTTGTATAATTTCTGGTAAAAGTTTGCATTAGTTAAAAACGTTTTTTTCCGTCTTGAACACAATGTCTCTTTTCATGTCTTGTTTGTTTTTTTTTCCTTTGCTCGACCATTTTTGTGTTCAGAATTTAAGAATTGGCCTCAATCATTTATTATTTCTGCCAAAATTTATTGGAAATGGAAGCTGAAAGGGGCATGAGGAAAAAAGGGTGGTTTGGCTTCTGGGTTTTTATAAACTTTTTTTTTATTTTTTTTATTTCATCCCATCTTTTATTCACAATCTCTCATATTTCACTCTCTTTGTACTCCTCCTCCTCCTCCTCCGATCACTTCCCATTCCTTTCTCCCTCTCAAATACTCATATTGGTAGAATCCATCCGCAAATTATATATCATCCCCAGCAGTAACCAACTGACGACACCTTTAGACTGACATCCAATCTTGCATTTTCTCCGCCAGACAGATAACATACCAAACATTTCTCTTGCATCTTCATTCAAAAATTGGCTGACAGGAATCAAATGGTAGCCACAAAATCTCCACCTCAGTTGCACATGTATGTGACCCCCCCTCCTTCTCTCTCTCTCTTAAATAATGTTTCCATAGATTTGATGATGATGATGGGTGTGTTCATTCCAAGATGGTCATTCCTCCTCTCCCCTAAACACCAGACTAGTAATGTGTGCGTGCACTTTCTGCTTGTATTGACTGCAATCTCTGCTAAGGTGATGTGCTGCTCTAAGTACCTACTTGCTTTGAGCTTGGCCAGGCACATCCGCCCTGGACTTGTTGAGTTAGTCACTGTTGCTGATGCTGATGACTGATGATGTAAAGATTTTCAAATTGGCCACAAGTACTTCCTTCCTTCCTTCCTTCCCTTTTTATACATGTGTCATTGCAAACAACTGCCATGGAATATTTTGTAATTTTTTATCCAACTTTTCTAGCATTGTAAAAATTCTTAATTTGGGAAAATTTTAATGCTTTTCTGAACTCTTAGTCCCTATAAAATAAAAATGGTAAGGAAACTAAAAAGACTGAATAAAAAAGGTTGTCTACTGTATACAATGAAATGTATGTGTCTCTCTCATATATATATATATATATATATATATATATATATATATATATAGGGTGATGGACTCTCCCATTTAACTAATTTTTACAAGATCAGATAGGCCATCATACATAAAATAGGGAGTTACATTTCGATCACTGTGTGTGTGTGTATATATATATATATATATATATATATATATATATAGTTATTGGTAAGAGTTGAATTCAACCAGGAAACAGTTGTAGTAAAAAGTGGTCGCATGTATAAAGGAAATACAAATTAAACATGTAGAACTCTTAAATGAAAAATAAATTAGAAAATCAGCCAATTACGTTACCTTGGTTTCAACCCTTTGGTATCCTCATTCGGGATGTGTGTGTATATTCAAGATTTTCACCCATGAAGAACTCCCCCCCCCTAAAAAATGCAATTATAACATTGTTATGCAGGAGAATTGGCAAACGTTATTTGTCTAACTTACATTGAGTTACTTTAAGAGTACCTACTGTATTGCTCTGGAAGTGAGTGAGATTCGCACAGTGATCTGCTCTCATGAGTTTCTTTCAGAGGAAATTCCACATGCTGAAAACTTCTCAGCTTGACCTAGAAAAGAATGACCTTGACTCAAACTGTACTCGTTCAGCAAATGTCAGTCAGTTATGTGCCATGCATGATACACACTTAGGCGATCACGTATCTTTCGATACATGACTGACGAGGCAGATTTTTTTCTCCTGTTGTAGGTTGCCATTTCTTTCTGCAGTAGACCAGTTACCAAGGCTGTAGAACCCGGTCTGTTCTGCTATTTCTCCATAGCTGGGGAGGGGGGAGAAGAAAATTCATATCTTTCCCAAGGGTATTAGCACGTAAGTGAATGTAATGGATTCAACTGGGTTTCGAATTCAGCTCTCCGATTCCTCAATCTGACCTACTATCCATTACTCCACCATATGAAAGTTCCATTCAAACAGCTTTTTACAAGGAGCATCTCCTTTATTGAACACTCTCATGTGGATGCTTCCTTGTCACTACAATCTTAATCTAGCGTCAACTGTTATCTTTCCGATACATTCATATATTCTACAGTGCTTATGTCCATGAAACGGCCTCCCATTCAGTAATCCTCTACCTTGAGTGGCTCCGGAGCCTTGTATTGTGTGAATAATCGTGTAAAAGAAAATAGTATACAGTATTTTTTTATATAAATGTGACAGTTGGATTGTTAAATTGTCTCATTATTCTGTTTGTATTTGTTTCCAAGACTATAATAATAATAAAAAAGATCCATCCACATTTCGTGGATCCCCCATGCTTGTTGGTGTCAACAGCATTCTGGATAATCCTTCTCCAGTAGGATTATCTGTAGGTGTTGAAATCTATCATTTTTTTGTTTTTCAGACCTAGTATTTGCATTCCATGAATAATTATCTTTGTACAACTTGAATTCAGAATTGTTCTTCTCTTAGACTAGTTGCCAGCCAAGGCAAGTTATCAAAGTCTGCCTTGTTATTTAACCCATACCAGAAGATATGGATTGATGCCTTTCCCAAGGGTATTTGTGAACAAGTTAGTATATCACACTCAGCCCAGGATTTGAACACTGCTCCCTGACTTCACCTGCCAAGCTGTTCACCATTACGTCATCCGTATATCTCACCTTGTTACGTATCAAGTGAGAATATCCATGGCAGCTTCTTTCTGTTCATTTTTCTTTCTTTCTTCATCAAATATTCAAGTCACCTTCACTTGATGATAAAAAGAAGTCAGTGGAACGGTTGGCAGAGATCATTTATTTATCTGGTCAGGAATAAGTGGATTTAAAAGCCGCATTTTGCTTTTGAAAGGTTCTCTTGTCTGTTTGCAGACAAATCTTTTACAAGATCTTTTTTATTTATTTTTTTACCTTTCCTTATCAGGGTTGGGAGGATTAACAATTGCATAATAATTCATTGTTTCTCTCCTCACCTCACACCTCTCTTCTTTTTACCTTTCTATGAGAATCCCTTTTGCAGATTAAAAAATATTTGCTTTTTACTATGTACCATTGACAGAACACTTATGTTTGGGGTTTCTTTAGCTGAAGTGTTGTAAAAAGGTGATGTTAAAAATCAGAATTTTTTTGATAAACAATAAAAATAAAAAAATAATATTTAATAATGTGATATTGAATATTATTATTTGGATTATTAATGATTTTTAAAAGATTTTATCCTTTTAATTTCTTTCATCGGCCTAATATATCTATATATAACAAGAAGAATATGGGACCAATCTTTCTTTGCTATCATACATATATACACACACATACACATTTCCGCCAAATGATTGTCGTTACATGAAACTGAGTCATGGGTTTTTTATTACTGACATGGGTATATATATTTATTATGTATAAAAAGTGAACATTGAAGTCAACCCTCGGAGGCGACAGACTGTTTCATGCTAAATGCAATCATCAGGTCTGACTCAGTTTCATGTACCGGCAATCACTTAGCGGAAATGTGTGTGTGTGTGTATGATAGCAAAGAAAGTTTGTCCCCATATGCTTCAATGTTCACTTTTATATTTATATTTACATAACGCTCTATCTCTGATATTGAGAACTTTATCCCATAAATATAGCACACCTTGAAACTATATTTCTTTATATATTCTTGGAACCTCGACCTATGAATTTAATCCATTGCAGGAGTGAATTTGTATCTGGAACTTTTGTATATTGAAACAATTTTCCCCATTAAAATAAAAAAAAATTATTCCAAGCCCTAAAAATATTGATATATAAAAATCAATAAAATCATATTTTATGCAAAATTAAAGTACTTTCTTAAAGATTATGCACAAATGATGTAATTAATGTAATACTTTATCAATGAAATTTAAGCAACTTAGGATATTGAAGTGATCCTTCCAAAATTCTCTTAGGGTCAGGTTTGTATTTTTGGTCACTTCAAAACATCTCTGAAACAAGGCAGCTTTATCAGAGCACACAGCCTCTCCATGTCACACTATACTGCAGATGCTGGTTCTCTTTTTAAATTTTTCAAACCATCTTCGGCTTGCCTCAAATGCATATTCATTTTCAAAAGACGTGCCTGGTATTTTATCTCATAAGATACATTGCACATGTAATATCTTCAGGCACAGAATCACCACACCAACAACAGCTTCTCAGCATCATCTCGGGTTTTTGGACGATGCTTGGTAATTATGCTAACTCCCTTGGCTACATCAAGCTTTTCTTTTTATTTCTATCTTGTTCCTTAGGATGATGCAAATTGTTGATGCTGAACGTCCGTATAGAAACTCGGGTACCTACTTTGTGCTTCTGAATAATCTCCTCCTTCATTTGCACGGATATTTTTTCACTCTTCTTAGTAGAAACCAGCTTCTTGGGTGACATTGTGGGCTACAAAATGCTTAAATGCAAACTTCATGGTTTGAAGATTGCATTTAAGCATAAAATAGACTGTTGCCAGTGGGTGTTGACCTCAGTGTCCACATTTATATTGGATATTGAACACTCCTGCCCCTAATTATAGCTTGCATTAAAACTATATTTTTCATCATATATATATATATATATATATATATATAGGCAGCATGTCATTATTGAGGGATGATTCTGTTTAATGACATACAGCCATGATGACAGCTTGAAAGCGCTCTGCAAAAAAACAAGGACTGAGGTCATTTTTTCAACATCATAGACCCAAATATAAAGAAACTTGCAAAGAAACCCAAAAAAAAACAAAGAAAGATCATTAAACGGAAAAGTTCCATAGTCTTTAATAGCACATACCTCAAAATATACACACACACACACACACACATATATATATATATATATATATATATATATATATATATATATATATATATAACACTTCTTTGTTTATTGCTAGCTCCAGCTGAGTATCTATTTCTTTTCATTCACAATTGTTGATGCTTGTGTGCAAGCCGGGGTTCTAAGAGCAAAAACATTGCAAGTTGACCTTTTCATGGTTAATCATTTTGTTGATATTCACGTTCAATATGAATAGTTAAAACAAACTTTTTGTTTGACACACTATGGATATTTATCTTTACTCAAGGAATAATATAAATTATATTCCAATAATATTCTGTTCGAAGTGGGACTGTAGTGAATGTTCGAAAGGAAATATTTTTTGCTGAAAGTGTTCTTTTTTTTTCCTTTTTTATGCAGCATATCCCTTTCACATGTGTCCAGTCATAGCTCTCCACAACTTCCTATCCCTTGTAGCTCACATTTTGTCTCCTTACTATCCCTCCTGTTCTGTGTTCTGCCATCTATTTACACAAGCTCATTAGATAGACTACTCTCTGTTTCTCCCTTCAGTATGCCCTGTGAGTGTCAAATTCTTCGGGCCTGCTTTTCTCATTATCCAAGTCAGGATTTTCTTCCTGTTCCTAAACCGAGATATCTTTTTTTGTTCCCAGATTTTCTTAAAACTTTTGTTGTTTATGATTTTTTCATGGCATTGTCAGCCTCTTCTGTAAAACCACATCTGTTTTCTCCTCTTCATCTGTAAAGAAATTGTTCACTGTCATATAGGATGATTGATATTACATAGGATTTCAGCACTATTTTCTTTGTTTCTACCAAAATTCTTCATATTTCTAAATACTTTGCTTGTCTTTTAGAAGACACCTTGCTGGAAAGTAAATTGTCGACCTAGATGAAAATTTTGCGCTAATAATTGTAGATTTTCATCCAAAATTTTGATATAGTCTGTAGATTTTATTATTCTTTTTATTGCAATTAATTGTCCAGCCCCACCTTGAGCTAAAACAACCCCAAAACATCATCAAGCTGCCTCCATGTTTTAATGTTGCCACTGTGTTCTTTGGGAGAAAAGCCTCACCTTTCTTGAGCCAAATCTGTACATCTTTGTCCAAAAAAGCTCAATTTTTCTTCCAGCACTCCATAGTACTTGTTCACAAAAAGTAATTTTCTTTGTTCAAGAAGGTTTTGGCAAAATTAAATCGAGTAACAACGTGACATGGTTTGTGAAGAGGGGTTCGTCATGGTCAGTTTCCATACAACCCATTTCTATTTAAACAACGTTGTATTGTGCGAGTACTTACGCTGATACCCATCGTATCCAAACTCTTGGTGATGTCTTTCAAAACAACTTTTGGGTTTATATTAACCTTCTGACACAGTTTTGATGCAGTTCTCTGTGACAAATTGGATTTTCTTCCATGCCCATGCAAATTCTCTATTGTGTCAAACTGCTTAAACATCTTGATAAGCTAACCAGTTTGAAATAGCGCTGTAACTATTACGCGACTTGTGGAAGTTAATTCTCTGTTTCAAGTCAACACTAAGCTTCTTTGTCTTCCCCATTGTGTTGTTAACGTAAGAATAACAATGCCATGATGTTCTTTGCTGGAATTATCACAAATATTCTACTGAATAAATAGTCTAGAGGGCTTCACTGATAAAATAAATATGTAAATTACTTAGACGAATCAATCAATTTAAAATGATATTTTCTACTGTACAAATAATTTTGTCTTTTCTTTCTTGTATAATTTGACAGTCAAATTTGTTGTATTTAACCTATTGTTCTGAAAATTCCATTTTATATTCCTTTTCCATACTTATTTTTATATTCCTTTTCCATACTTATTTTTATATTCCTTTTCCATACTTATTTTTATATTCCTTTTCCATACTTATTTTTATATTCCTTTTCCATACTTATTTTTATATTCCTTTTCCATACTTATTTTTATATTCCTTTTCCATACTTATTTTTATATTCCTTTTCCATACTTATTTTTATATTCCTTTTCCATACTTATTTTTATATTCCTTTTCCATACTTATTTTTATATTCCTTTTCCATACTTATTTTTATATTCCTTTTCCATACTTATTTTTATATTCCTTTTCCATACTTATTTTTATATTCCTTTTCCATACTTATTTTTATATTCCTTTTCCATACTTATTTTTATATTCCTTTTCCATACTTATTTTTATATTCCTTTTCCATACTTATTTTTATATTCCTTTTCCATACTTATTTTTATATTCCTTTTCCATACTTATTTTTATATTCCTTTTCCATACTTATTTTTATATTCCTTTTCCATACTTATTTTTATATTCCTTTTCCATACTTATTTTTATATTCCTTTTCCATACTTATTTTTATATTCCTTTTCCATACTTATTTTTATATTCCTTTTCCATACTTATTTTTATATTCCTTTTCCATACTTATTTTTATATTCCTTTTCCATACTTATTTTTATATTCCTTTTCCATACTTATTTTTATATTCCTTTTCCATACTTATTTTTATATTCCTTTTCCATACTTATTTTTATATTCCTTTTCCATACTTATTTTTATATTCCTTTTCCATACTTATTTTTATATTCCTTTTCCATACTTATTTTTATATTCCTTTTCCATACTTATTTTTATATTCCTTTTCCATACTTATTTTTATATTCCTTTTCCATACTTATTTTTATATTCCTTTTCCATACTTATTTTTATATTCCTTTTCCATACTTATTTTTATATTCCTTTTCCATACTTATTTTTATATTCCTTTTCCATACTTATTTTTATATTCCTTTTCCATACTTATTCACATATAAAAAAACTTGGCATCATATGGTCATTAGATTCTAAGAAATGGATAAAAATATTCAAAATTGATGGGTGTATGAATAATTTTGTTGTTGACTGTATCTACAACATTGAGATAGATAATATGGTGCAAGTTTTCCTGAAGAAATTGCATAAAGATGGCTGTACTGCAGGATTGCAATATCCTAAAGGATTTAGCTTTAGAAACTGTCCTATTCTGTGCTAATAGGAATATGGAACAGACAAACATGGTGAATAAATAGTAACAGGTTTATTGTATAAACCAGTACAACAAGCAAGGAAGTAAGTTATGCGTACAATCGTCGCAAGTCAGTACAATTGTGTGCGTGCTGCTATTGGAAGGCTGCTAGTTCTCGCAGATCCCAGCTCGACTCTCCTGTCCACTGTCCTAAAGGATAATTATAGATGGTTACCACCTATAGTGCCACCACTCATGGGGGTGGCAGGTTATTCCATCACATCAGAAACACATAGTTGTAGTATACTCAAGTCATATTATGCACAAGAAAATACAATATGTAAAAATTAAAAATTGAAAAAAAATTTTTTTTATCTACTTATTTTTTTAATGTGAGGTTTATTGATTTAGTAATCAGTGTCTAGATGAACTTATATCTTAACACACAGGCCACTTGATGCAAAAACCTGTGTTTTTACTTTTTATATATGCCACCATGACAATGTAGGCATTTGCATCAGATTTTGTTATGCTTTTTGCCCTGATGCAAATGTGAGAGTTTGAGACACACACACCTGAATGCTTAAGCAGCTTGACTGAAGGAAAAAATGAATTTTATAGTCAAAAAAAATAAAAAAAATATTCATGGTCAAAAAAGAAAGAAAGAAGAAGAAGAAAAGGAAAAGTAATCAATTTATATTGTGAAATCCTCTATTCTTTTGTCTAGAGAGAAAAAAAAAGGAAAGAAAAAAGACATTGTGGCCCATGTTGATATCAGTGTGTCTTATTCCTTTTCAAATTTGAGTTTGAATGTTCCTTCACTTTTTTTTTCTCCCTCTGTCTGTCTGTCTGTCACAGTGAACTGTGCATTTTGGTTGATGCTATAAGTGCACTCATTGTCCCTACACCTGATGCCAACCATCTGCTGCCACTGACCCACTTGCTGTCTAAGCACAACGATGGTGGTACCACACTTTCTTCAAAAAATAAATTGTGTGTGTGTTCATTTCCTGGTTGACAAGGCAGTTCCTTGTGCAGTGAATATCAACCCTTGCCATGTAAACATTGTTAGCTTTCTTTCTTCCTTCTCTCTCTCTTTCTGCAAGACACGTTCAAAGCAAGAACTACCATTCACCCGTCCCGCCACTCACACCACCACCCCTCGTCTTTGTTTTTGCAACTGCATTATTGCTCATAGACTTGTAAGTAGTGCCAGATTAAGAACTACCAGTGCATTTGTCAGGTCATTTCAGATTGTCTGCTAGCTGAAGATTCCTAAGAAGACTTGGCAGATGGACGATAATTAATTTACTAAGCATTGTTTAGTCTGGCACAAGACCACAGTACAGGATCTTCTTAATTGGTCACCCATTTCCATACTGATCATGCTCAACACCGCTTAACTTCACAGATCAAATGAGATACACTGCCTTCTTTCTAGGATGTCATGTACAGTTTATACTTCATTCTTAAATTGCAATCGTTTAACATTCTATGTATTTTATGTCTTCATGTTTTCAGATGGTTTCAAAATGTGTTTGTATTTATTTCCACGTTTCTTTTAAATAATAATCTAAAATTTATCAAGACCCAAAAGCCTGTAAAATCTTCATACATTTGGAGTGGGGAACAAAAAATCTTGGATGACACACCCTTGTGCAAATTAATTGAAACAAAACGAATAATTCCATTATTATTTACTTTTTTCATATTTTCTAATGAAATATGATCCGGTCCATTCCACGAAGTCATTCCTTGCAGATTGACCACAGATTCTCGGATGGATTTAAATCAGGAGAGTTTCCGAGCCAGTCGATAGTACTTTGATTTGCTCACGGGTAAGGTTTGCCACTATGTACGTGCAGCATTACAATTTTGCGTACGCTTCCTTGTAGTAATGTCCATTGCAGAAAATGGTTGTAGGACAACTAATTGACAGTCGAGACAAAAGTGTCTGGGCATGATGAAAATCTGATGCAATCATGGGTGAAGTAATATTTTTCAAGGCCAAACAAATTTCATCATACGCCTCGAAAATAGATTCATATTACTTCACACCACTGCAAATGACCTAATCTGAGGAAAAAATAGAAATCAATTACACACTGTCACTCCAGTGGGTCTAAAACTGACCGAATGGTGAAAGAAAGGAAACGAAAGTGGTTGTTTCAATTAATTTTCACAAGGGTTTACATTGAACGTTAGACAAACTTTATTTATGTTTCTTATTCAACTCATTTGCTTTTGATGCATTCACCACCTCCAGTGCTTGAAGCCATCTGACCTTGTATTTTCATTTGATAAAGCAAAAAAAGACATTCATTGACTCATGTTTTACTAAGTGCAACTTAGGCGGATACAAGGACAGGGTGGAATTGATTTCTATTTTCTCCTCAGATTAGGTCATTTGCATTTTATAATAATAAATAGGTCGGCTGAGTTAGTTCACTGTATCATGCAAAACAATTTTTCTCTCCAGAATCTATCTTGCATATTTATAAGTCTACCATTCGTCCTTGCTTTGAATATTGCTGCCACACATGCTATTTACCTTGAGCTCCTTGATAAAAACCAAGAAGAATCGGCAATATTGTTGGTCCTAATCTGGCAGCTCGGCTTCAGTCACTTTCCCACCGCCATAAGGTTGCCTCCCTGGGCCTTTTCTATAAATGATTTCATGGTAATTGCTCAGATGAGCTCTTTGCTATTTGTAAATATTCATTGGGGTTTAGATTTTTAAAATTGATATTTTATTCCCCTCCCCTCACAGACATGAATTGTACGTACGGGCACTAGTTAGGATTTTCATAGACATTGAGGCATTATGGTGGATGTTGTAAGAGTGATAATTAAGAATGTATTGTTTTGGTACAAGTAATATTGTGGTATATTTGGGTCAGTGATCATGGCTAGCTAAGTTTAAATTTAAGACAGAAGAAGACTGTCCTTTTCCCTATTTTGGCCTTGTGCTACATTTTGGAATATTTACAAATAAATAATGCTCTTTGCTATGGTACCTAGACTTTTTGAATTTAAGCACAGTGCTGGGCTGGCGTCGAGATCTCATCAATTTACAATTGAGTTGGTTAGATGTAGGTGTAAGTTCTATGCTAAGTTTTCTCACACTTCTTGTTTGTGTTACTCACTTTTAGCTCCATGCTTTCCAGCCAACTTTAATCTGCAAAAATTTAAATGCAACGTCAATCACTGTCTACTGTCCTCCTGATTACTCTTTCCTCTCCCTGCTCATTATTAATATTTCTGTTTCTAATTCTTCCACACTGAGTAACCCCTTGTATCTTAGTGGCTTTTCTGCCTTACATGGGATGATACTGATTTAAGGAGAAAAAAAAATCCTGAAATGATTAGGAATTGTAGAAAAGTTTCTGGATGAATTTCTGGGATGAGAATTTATCATTATTTACCTTTGGACTTAAGTCTTCATTTTTGTTGTAATCACCACATTTTAGACATCCTATACACCAGCCATATTCACATGTCCTACCAATCAAGTAACCACCAAGCAATTTCAAACTGAACCCTTTATTTAATCTATGGCGGTTGATTGTTCTCTTTCCACTGTCCATATCTAGGGATATCTAGTGTTGTTTTTATTTACTACGGCTAAGTTATTGCTCACTCCGTTTCCATCAAGTCTGCTTCAGGATTGTCCTATGGGACAGTCGCCTTGTAGATTAGAATGTTGGTTTGTGAACTTGGTGATATAGTAATTGTGAGTTCAATCCTTTGGTCAATCAATACAGACTTATGGTTATCATCATTTATATCTTGAATGGAAATAGAATTTTTAAAAAAATGTATAGTAGATGAGTTTTTTTGAGTTTACAGTTAGTCATCTAATAGGGTAGACTGGTCTCTGTAGCTGTGAATGCAGACAGTGTGGTCGATAGAGGGCTTCTGAGATTGAGAAGATGATATCCAGGGAGGAGGGTTCCTCTGATCTAATCAACAGCCATGCGTTTGTAAAGGTAAGCTTTCAAGTTGAATGACATTTGGCTGTTGTTTAACCTGGATAAGGAGGGCCTCTTCCAGACTTCAGTTTTCCTTTTCTTAGTCTACCTCCCAAGGCAAGAAAATCCAGTCTACCTTGCTATTTAATCCATAGATGAATGGGGGAAGAAGTGATGATTTTTATACTTTTCCCAAGGGCATTAGTGTGAGAGTGAATACAGCAAACTAGGCCAGAATTTCAACTTGGCTTGTTGTTTTCACTTTTTGTGCTAATAAACGCGACCAACACATCCAAGGACGACATCATTAATAAAGATTTCTTCATTTATCTTTTATTTAGTGTTGATATTTGTTATTTGCAGTTAAAAAGAAAAAAAATTATTTTTTTTGTATTGAGCATGTATTTTCTTTCTTTCTTTTTCTTTATAAAAACCTTGCAAACAAGTTAATTTGAAGCAAATGATAACAAATTAAAATGTAAGATGAAAAATGTTGTCATGACCAAACATGTAATTCCAGCGATGCTATTTTGTCTGATTTAATCAATTTTGGCATTTTTTCTATTTTTTGTTTGTTTTTCTTATTTTCTTCTCTCGCTTATTTTCTAAATTATTTTAAATTCATTTCTCTTCTCTCATATTTAGCAAATGCTCTCCTCTTCCTTACTCTTCCTCTTCCTTACTCTTCCTCTTCCTTACTCTTCCTCTTCCTTACTCTTCCTCTTCCTTACTCTTCCTCTTCCTTACTCTTCCTCTTCCTTACTCTTCCTCTTCCTTACTCTTCCTCTTCCTTACTCTTACTCTTCCTCTTCCTTACTCTTCCTCTTCCTTACTCTTCCTCTTCCTTACTCTTCCTCTTCCTTACTCTTCCTCTTCCTTACTCTTCCTCTTCCTTACTCTTCCTCTTCCTTACTCTTCCTCTTCCTTACTCTTCCTCTTTTTTTTTTTCTTTTCTCCCTCACTCCAATTCACTTTTGAACTGATCAGAATCCAATGCAAGGCAAGTAATCACCGGAATTCCCCTCCCAGAAGCCGTAAAATGTTAGCAGGGCCCTGAATATTATGACAGCAAACATTACTGCTCTCCCACCATCTATCAGTTTCTAATTTGCAGTTGCAAGTCGTTTTATTTTATATTTTACTTTACCCCTCCCCCCTTCACAAATTCATTAAATCATCTATTGTTGATGCTTTGCTCTTGCATAAATATTCAAAAGAAAAAAAAATCATAAAATTCTACAAGCACATGTGGAATCTAATTCCTGTTCCTAGCAAAATGTACTTACATATATGGTAGGTATCCTGGAGGAAAGTAATATTTCTTTTGTCTAAAATACCAAAAATGTTGCACATGGTCAAAATGGTGGGCTGGTGAAGTCTGGTCTTCAATCTGTCTTATCTTAAACTTAGCTCGCCACAAACACTGATATAATATTCCTTGCACCGAAACAACACATTATTACTTACCATTCTTACTACAGCCACCACAGTACCTAAGAATCTTCTATGAAGTCCTAACTAGTCTTCATATAAATAATTTGTCTGTGGAAGTGGGGAATAAAAATAACAGTAACATAGATGGAAGTTCATCCGAACAATTATGGTGAAAGTATTTATAGAAAAGGCACAGGGAAGCTACGTTACGGCGGTGGGAAAATGACTGGAGCCAAGATGCCAGGTCAGGACCAATGATATTGCAGATTCTTCTTTGGATTTTGTCAAGGATCTCTAAATATATAGCAAGAGCACCAGACCAAATGTGGCGGCAATATTCAAAGCATGTACAAATGGTAGACTTATAAATATGTATATTTGGGAGACAAAAATTGTCTATCAGGCCACAGTGAATCAACTTTCCTTGCAGCTGACCCCAGCAATTGATTCAATATAATCCCTCCATTTTCCATGTCAGTAATAAATATTGGCACAATGGGTCAAGATGTTAACGTCAGCCATTCTGATGGAAGGTAGATAGGGTTCTCGCAGACGATTACTAGAGAGCAGTTTTGTTCTTAGGGATGTTAAAATTAGCAAGCTATTCCTTGCTCCATTTAACAACAGAATCTAGGTCACTACCCAAGCATCTATCTCATTGACTTTAGTTGAGCTTGTACTCTACAAATCGACACCACAGTAAATTGTGACCTTTCCAATGTCAGTATAGCATGTGCCTTTGCAAGGACAATTTGTAGTTTGGAATTCAGATTTGTCTTTCTCCTAGACTGGTTGCCAACCATGGCTAGAGAGCTCAGTTTGCCCTGCTATTTAACTCAAAGCTGATGGCTTTAGGAAAATTTTCCCAAAGTTATCTGTGTCAATGTGGATTTTGGCTAGATCATAATGTCTGGGTACTTTAGGGAGGTATTCAATTTCATTTAGACTGTGTCTTGTCCTCATCATTAACTAAATTTCTTGTCACTTTATTTACTATTTGTGTTTTGGAAATTTTATGTTTTGGAAATTTTATGTTTAATGATTTACTTCAATGTTTGTGCCTAATTTCTTTTTTTTTTCTGTATTGTAGGCATCTTTTATTTATGATAACAATCCGACGTCCTTTATCCAAAGTCATCTTTTTGGCTAATTTTTAAAAAAAAATTTTTGTGTGTCTTTGTACGGATGGCATTGTTTTTTACTTTTTGTTCTTCCTTGAAGCAAATCGTACTTGTCATTTTAGTTTCTAATGTACAATGGATAGAAAATGGTTTGTAATACACATTTATTTCGCACAATAGTTGAAAAAATTCTAAATTACTCGCTCGAGTAGTATGTAACACATTATTTATCATCTCTCAGTTGTATCTCTGTGTTTGGGCAGAGTGCTCTCGGGAATGGCTCCGTCAAAGAACAGTCACAGCTGAGGGAAATTATACTGAGAGGTGCCAACCCTGGGCAACATGCCCTCTCATTGCACCAGAGAGAGTGAGATAGATCGGGGCTCAAACCGAGTCCAGTGCAACCGACAGTTGCGGGGGTTGCAGGCAATTTTTGTTCCTGCCTGGTTGTACACGCTCGGACTCCCCACATTAAACTGATCTTGTGTCACTACCTGACCTTGTTTGGGGGGTGGGGGGTGAGTAAATACAAAAAATAGTTGAAATATTCTAATCTCTCGACTTTTTACTTGTTATTACATTCACTATGCAAAATGTCAGTGACTTTGTTTTTTTTTAGCAAATTGATTTTGCACAAAGGCGGTACTTAAGTGAAAGGAACAGCAACACAGGCATCAGTATAGAAAGAAAGCGGGGTTTATTGTAAAAGAGAATACACTACTGAAAGATAGGGAATCTGTTAGCTAGCTAGTAATTCCAGAAGCAAGTCTGCCAGGTATATCCTGTGCTCATTTATATGTGAAAGGTCAGCCAGTATTTATACTCGTGGGAGAGAGAGAGAGAGAGAGAGAGAGAGAGACCCCTGTTGAAGGATTAAGGAAATGAGGAGGAGCTAACTGCGACAAATTCACTATATATATATATATATATATATATATATAATCTACTGATATAGTCAGTCCACAATATTTGATAGGGAGTGGGGGGGACATTCCACTACAACGTTACTCAAGGTTTCAGAATGTCTCCCTGAATCAACCCAGTATTAGTGCAATGGAGGAATGCCATCTGAGGGATTAATCACTCGGTCTCTAGACTAGTTATTCACTTTTACCTACTCATCAAAGCTTGCACAAGCCAATCAGATTTTTTTACCCTTACTGACACAAGGTTTCAAATGTTGAACATCAGCAAAGAACTAAATTCACTTTAGCAGTAATCAAGAGGATTTTCATGCTAATCACAACTCCTTGGACAGCTCTAAAAAAAAAAATCATTTATAAAACTTTGCTTAGCAGAAGTAAGTTTTCTGAGAAATGCAAAAATTGTCACAGCTGAGTGACCTGCACTTAAAAAACAGAATAATGCAAAGAAATCAATTTATTTGTATATAGATTAGACGCCATTTTGAACATGTGATATTCTTTTAACTTTATCTTGAAACATAAAAATAACTTTTCTTTTCTTTTTTTTTTTCCTTCTTTTGAATTGGTTGTCGGAGGTTGTCGAGTTCTCTAGATTTAGTCTGATGTTGGTAATAGATGAGGCTGCCTTACTATATAAATCTTGATTTTATTTATTTTTTAAGCAACCCACTATTTTTCTGGAAACCCTGTTTATTTCAACTTTTTCCCAAAATTCTGTCTATTATTCTAACCTTTATATTGTTTTCTTTTTGTTTCAAAAACAAATTAATTTTGAATGACTTTTACGGTGGCTCCTTTTGTTCCAACCTACTCTTTTATTTTATTTTTTTTTTTTAAGATTATGCATCATTTTGACATCTGCTTAGAACTAGGTCTATAGTCTTAGATTCCGTCTGTCTGCAGTTTTTGCCTTGATTCTAACCCCTTTTAATGGCCATCTGAAAAGATTGAGTAGGCGAGGCTCTAAAAGGACTATCACGACTTTCATTTTTTTGTTTTCTTTTTTTTATTTTTTATCAATTAATTCTGAACTGAAAAGAACTTAGGCTTCAAGTTTATCATTGTTTCTTGCTAATAGATAAAACACTGCAATGCAATAATAATAATAACAGATCAAAATTAGTGTTTAACAGTTAGATATACACACAGGGACAGGAGTCTGTTGGGCTTTAATAAAATCAGTGTCTCTCCATTTATATAAAGAATTGCAGGAAATGATGAAATGTTTTTGAGAGATCATACTGAGAAGATAAAAATGAAAAATCTTGTGACGACTTTTTTATTCTATACGAAATATTAAATAAAAATATTAAAAATCAAACTTTAATATTCAACAATAAAATAGTTGTTCTAAAAAAAATATTGAAAAAGAAATTATTTTTAGCCTATAAGAATTATTAAAAAATAAATAAATATTAAAATCAGAACATCTATTTGTTTTATATAAAAAAAAATTTCAGGAAGTGATGAAACAATTTTGAGAGTTCAAGATGAGGGTGTAAAAACTGAAGAGACGTCTTATGACATTTTTTTTTTTTTTTTTTAAATCTATTAACTTTTTTTTCCTTTTACCATTCAGACAACTTTTAAACATTATTTCATGACTTTTTTGTGTTTCTCTATTATCTCTGCTCATAGTTTAACAAATATTGACTTAAGTGTTAATGGACTTTTTAAAATTATATTATTTTTACGATGAAAGAATTAAATAAATAGAAGTTTATATTTGGATGTTTATTTCTTGCCTATCTGCTGTAATTGCAGAGACTGGTGTAAACAAATTGAATCATCAAACAAATGGTTGTATTTAGATTTTTTTTCTCCCCTTGTTCTTAACTGTATTATTTCAATTGAAGATAAATGTAATAGAAGCAATTCTTGTATATCTCTCTGCTTTATAAGCTGTAAGGATCCTGGTTACTTGATTATTTCCCTTCTCGCCTTCCTTTGAAATGGGTATAATTAGAAACCGACTGTAAATTAAAGTGCTTGTCTAACAATCAACCTGAAGAAGAATCATTGTCTTTAAACTTTGATTTGTTACCTCCTCAAAGCTCTTGTCAGTCAGGTGCAATTCTAATATTGAAGTAAATGAAATTAACTTTTCTCTCTTTCTTTTTAGCTTCTCCTTGTATCTTGTCATTGCATATTGTAAAACATGTTCCTTGGTTACACATGGATGGATTTCTGCATAGAAAGTTCCTTGGTTCCGTACGGAATGCAGCCGAGAAAGTTCCTTGGTTCCGTGCGGAATGCAGCCGAGAAAGTTCCTTGGTTCCGTGCGGAATGCAGCCGAGAAAGTTCCTTGGTTCCGTGCGGAATGCAGCCGAGAAAGTTCCTTGGTTCCGTGCGGAATGCAGCCGAGAAAGTTCCTTGGTTCCGTGCGGAATGCAGCCGAGAAGGTTCCTTGGTTCCGTGCGGAATGCAGCCGAGAAAGTAAAGCCTGAATTTCATTAGCATATATTTATATATTCGTGATTATAGTTTTGAAGAAGGAAAGATTGATTATTTATGGTTTATCAACCCTTTTCAGGTTATTCAAAGCCAGAAAATATTTTTAGATTGTAAGAATCTTTTGGCAATAATAACAATTCATTGAGAAAAGTCCAACTGATTAACCCATAGTTAGGGGGAGAAGAGGTGGATTCATACATTTCACACGGGGGATTTGCAAGTAACTGAATATGATGAACCTGACTGGAATTGGAACTCGGCTCTCCTATTTCCAAACTATTATCCATAACACAAAATCTGCAAGAAAAGGTGACACTATAAGAAGCGTCAGAGTGGCACAGAGTTGTGCATTTGAAGCAATTTCAAGAACTCTACTGACTGCAACCATAATGCATCCCTGTATTTGCATTACAAGAAAAAGGCATAAAAATAGTGACATTTTTATCCACACTGTAATTTCAGCAACCCACTGACACCTGCCTCCTCCCAAATAATTATGGGTCCAGTACCTTTACTTGGTACCCACCTGAGTATGAGTTTATTTGTTTAAAGGGTCGTCCTAAGTACATAATGCATCCCTGTAAGGAGCTAACCGTAGTCGGGATGTGAATGATCTTTTCCTTAGTTGCATATGTGCTTCACCAGGGCTACATACAGTTTTGAATTCAGTTTTCCTTCTCCTACACCGGCTGCTACTCAAGGTTATAAAACCAAGTCTGTCCTATTATTTTACCCATAGCAGGGGGAAGAAGAGTTGGATTCATACTTTTTTCCCCCAAGACTCTTTGCATGTAAGTGAATGTAATGAACTCGACTGGAATTTGAACTCTGCTTTCCAAATTAACGATCTGGGTCACAATCCATTATCCTTATAACAGGGGTGAACATGAAAACAGAATAAATTAAAAATAGGCATGTTTTTTTTTTTTCACTAGTTATATTGTAAAATGAATTTGAAAAATGAGTTTTCATGATGTCTTAAATTTTGGTATCCCCCCACTCATACTCAGCACACTTTTTATGTAAATATTTTCATGGTAATTCTTCTGATGATCTTTTCTCTTTGGTAGCTCAACTTTATGAATTTAAGTGCAGTACTTGATTGGCAGTTAGGTTTCATTATTTTATAGTTGAAATAGCTAGGTGTAACCATAGGTTCTTTGCTAACAGTTTCTTTTGGACTTCTCACTTGTGGAACTCTCTTCTGGCCTCTTGCTTTCCAGTCAACTTTGACCTTTAAAAATTTATATTCAATGTCAATCATCATCTGTTTTCTTGTTCTCATGTATTTTCACACAAAATAACTTCTGTGCATTGTAGTGGCTTTATTGCTTTGTTTGGTTTGAAATTATTAAAAAATAAAAGAGGATTGTAGACATTAAAAAGCCACCTTTGTTGACTGGCAATGAGATACTCTTTAAATTTGCATCCTTTATCTAATATGTGCAGCAGTTTGCCAAATTTGATTACAGAACCTGAAGTGCTAGATGAGCCACGAAAAATGTAGTGATGTCATAGTAGTTGTTATTGTAACAACAGCACTAGTCCTAATAATTTGGAACAATAACCTATTTTGATGAAACAGGAGAAAATTTACTTACTATTATTTAAACTTGTATTGTGATAAAACCCAAATCATAGACACTTTTCTTTTTTATATGAATCTTCTGAAAATAATGTGGTAGTGAATGAGAAGAAATGACTTTTGAAAAGAAAAAAATAAATAAGAGGTGGTGGATGTGAAAAATTCTTAAGAATTGTAAATGAATCGTTATAAAGGCCTAGTCATCAGTTATACCTCGTTTAACCACTGGAATGGTCAGTTAATGGCTGAAGACACCCGGAGATGAATTACATCTCGTGAGATGTTGTTTACTGAAGGGATTTGTTGTGGAGAAAATGGTTGGAATCCATTACTGCATGGTACTACAAATGGCATTTGTTCTTAGAGAAAAAAAAGAAAATAGGAGCTTCTGTCTCTGTTAACAATATTCAGAACGTGTCAGGAGCAGTCTGCCTTGCTTTGACTATCTCTCTCTCGACAATAGACAGATCGTATAAGAAATCACTATTTCTCCTTCCCTCTCTCTCTCCTCCTCTTTCCCCCCTCTCCTCCTCCTCTTTCCCCCCTCTCCTCCTCCTCCTTTCCCCCTCTCTCCTCCTCCTCCTCCTCCTTCCCCCCTCTCTCCTCCTCCTTCCCCCTCTCTCCTCCTCCTTCCCCCTCTCTCCTCCTCCTTCCCCTCTCTCCTCCTCCTTCCCCCTCTCTCCTCCTCCTTCCCCCTCTCTCCTCCTCCTTCCCCCTCTCTCCTCCTCCTTCCCCCTCTCTCCTCCTCCTTCCCCCTCTCTCCTCCTCCTTCCCCCTCTCTCCTCCTCCTTCCCCCTCTCTCCTCCTCCTTCCCCCTCTCTCCTCCTCCTTCCCCCTCTCCTCCTCCTTCCCCCTCTATCCCCCTATCCTCCCCTCCCACTCTCTCCTCCCCTCCCCCTCTCCCTCTATCTCTATTACTCTATCCCCCACTCTATGTCTTCCCTGTCTTGCCCAACACTACAGAACATATTAAAAACCATTGATGGCAGCTCCTAATAGTCATGGCTTTTTTTCATAAACTGGAAGAAAACATTTCATTTTGCATAGTTTCACCCTTTTTAACTGTTTTTATTTTAAGTTTTGTTTTTAGATTTTCTCCTATCTGCTAAAAAAACAAAGTATTATCTACTTTGTCATTAGAAATCATCTTGAAATCTGACCAACTTTTCTCTTTTAGCCAACACTCACTACAAAGTGTCCTTTTGTAACATAACTGCAACGTTTGCTTTTTCAGCTGAACAAAAAAAATGGAAAATAGTCCTTATTGCATGTTTACAACTATTTTCTATATAATTAATATATAAACAGACTAAACATAATATGTGTAGATATTAAAATATTTTACCTTAAGCAAATATGAAATATCTTCAAAATGTGGATCTGCACATAAGATACAAAGTTGTGTAAACATTTATCACCTGTCATATCGGTAAAGTATCATATTCAAAGTAGAGATTTTGCTAAAAACACTTCCATATTTGCAGCTAGGTCGTCTTTGCTAATTTTGTCAGTTGCCTATTCAGCATTAATACCTGATTGAAACAAAAACAAAAGAATTGTTTTGCAGTTCAAGACTTTAGTCTCACATTTTTTGGATTTATTTTGATTTTTAGGTCAATGTAGAATAATGATTGTTGGGTTGGATCTGACCCACAAAGGGATTTTTGTGCAGGTAGGTACTTAGGGCTTCAAATTAGGAATCAGTATTTTGGAGTGCTGAATTCTTACGTAATATCTAATCTCCCATAATGCAGCAAATGTTGGAAATCTCTTTTTAGATAAAAACTGACTTGAAGCAAGAGATGTTGTTTTTCCAACAAATGCTTAAAATGTTAAGAATTGAATGTATGGGTGGGAGGGGACACAGTGTGTAAAGGACTTAATGAGTTTGTGTGAATGGATGCAGAACAGAGATAAAGAGATGGTAAAGGGTCAACAAGAACAGTGATGACAGTAACAAGTTGTTAGGGTAACAAGAGACACGATGGGTTAGACAGTTGTACTGCCATCCACCACTTTGGCGATATTTAGAACAATAAAATGCTCCATCTACCCCCTCCTTGATCAATATCGGACTTAAGCTGAACTTAGTAAAAACAAAGTGGCTATCTTGTGATTGGGATAATGCTGTATTTCATACAAAGCATAGTTTTCAAAAGAGAACAGCAGGTGCATCCCACTTCAAAGACTTACAAAACATGACCTCTCTGTTTTTATTGTGACCCTATTTTAGCATTGCTATAGATAAGGGATATTGACAATGAATGTTTGATCTAAAAACAAATCATTGATGATTTTATAATTTTTGAGAATTATTAGCATTTTTAAGTATTTCAAAATGCTATTATAAAAATATATGTAAATTAAATTAACCCTAATGTAGGCTGTAGCAGTCTCTGGCATAGGCTCAGATCAGCCCAGGATAAGGCTGTAGTTGTCTCAAAACAGCCCTGGTGTAAGCTCAAATCTGCCCCCGCGTAGACTTTAGCTGTCTCAAAGCAGCCCTGGTGTAGGCTTTAGCTGTCTTAAATCAGCCCTGGTGTAAACTTTAGCTGTCTCAAGGCAGCCCCTGCATAGGCTCAAAGTAGCCCCCAGCATAGGTTTTAGCTGTCTCAAAGTAGCCCTGGTATAGGATCCAGGCTCAAAGCATTCCTGAATTTTGTTTTTTGTTGTTTGTTTTTTTTTTTTCTTTTCTTATACACAGTTCTAACTTGTCTTGTTTCGCAGAACACCTCATGGCTGTCTGCTTGTTTCTTAGAGTGGCTAGTTAATCCCTGTTACAGGCATTTGCTCAGGCACATTTATGTTTCTTCAACACCCGCAGAACCAACATGTGGTTTATGTTGAAACTATACTTCACTGATCTTCGTATTTGTGAGAGAGTTCATAAGATGTGATCAGTAGCTGAGGCCAGTATACTGAATGGCTTGTTACCACAAGCACAACCAACCATCGGCGGCTTCCAAAGTTTCATCTGACTAAATCTTACTCACAAGACTTGGGTCAACTCATGGTTTTCAGACACTTACGAGAGCAGTGACCTGTCCCCAAGCTGACATTATTCAGATGTCATTTTGACAAATTGTCTATGGTGAGATATGAACCCAGATTTCAGTCAGAACACTAATTTTGTAACCACTTATCTCACAGGACACTTATCAGAAATTAGCTTTCAATGGCTTGGGAGAGGAGTCTACTATCACTGATCATAGACTTTAAAAGAAAACTGATACATGGACTACAAGGATCATAAAACTGGGTGAAGAAGACGTATATGCTGGGCTTAGCAGGCATGTTGACTCTGGGTTGGATTATCCTTTTATGTGTTGAAATTAAGCCAGGCATTAACAAGAGCCGTGATAGGTTTGCCAGAGAAAATGATGGAAACTCTTCCTTTCTTTTATTTCATTAAGACACTCTCTCTCTCTCTCCCCCCCCCCAACCCTCAGCTGATCAATAATCATTTTAGTCATCTGCTTATTACTCAGCGTCTATGACACACCTCCATAGAATTGAACCCGGAACTTGACTGTTGGCAGCTGCCTTCCTTCCTCTGCACCATCTTTCTTCCTTCTTCTCTTTGAGCTCTTCCTCTTTCCCCAGCTGCCTTCCTCTCCGTCCCCTTCTCCATATCTTTTTCTCCAGCTTCCCATACTGTCAAAGATCATGATCGGTGCACGGTTGCCGCCACTCGTCTCTGTTGACTGGCTACTTTGGTTTACTGACTAAATGAACAGCTCCTTGCAGACAAAAAGTTGCTTTTAAAAATGGTTTTCCAAAAAGAATTCTTTAATGGCATATGTGGTACGTTTATTTGGTTCATTTGTTTTGCTCTCAAATAATGATTTAATGGGTTTACACACACTTATATGCACATGTTAATATATATGCACATGTTAATATATATGCACACACACAGACTTTAATATACTCACACACACTTATATGTGCATGTTAATATATGCATGCACACACATATACCTATATCTACACACACACACACACGTGTATATGTTACTTTGTGTGTATTTGTGTTTCCGTACAGGAATACATGTTTGATTTCTGTTGGAGAACACATTTCCTACAAAATTTTTTGAGCATTCAGGATGGTAAATATAATTGATACTGTTTAATTAAAAACAGAGCATTTACTTAAATAAATTGTACCGATAAAAATAATGTATAAACAGAGATAGAGATATATATATATATATATATATATATATAATATATATATATATATATATATATATATATATATAATGTATTATTGTAGGGATATGAGTTTGTAACCCTGGGTTTCATGCTTTTGTTATGTTAGCTCTGTCCCTGATATTGAGCACTTTCCAATAAGTACCACACAGACACATGGTCATGTGTGTAGATATATGCATACGTAGACATATGCACCCCAATGCATATATATATATATATATATATATATATCTACACATGTATACTTACATAAATTCTACATTTTTAATTAATTTATATTATGGCATATTAAAAATAATTATTAATGTTTTATTAGGATATATAAAAAAATATCTGACACATATGAGCTGGTTGGTGAAATTTCTGAGCCTGACCCCATGAAGTTATCACCCCCTGCCAAAAAATAAATAAATAAATCTGTTTGATCATTTTTTTCAGATATTGGGAAATTGATTGGTACTTAGGATTTTTCAGCACCCCCCCCCCATCTCACATGAGAGAGAGAGAGAAGTGGGGGAAGGTCGGTCTTATTTTTTAGTGCCCTTTCCTTTTCTCATACTAAACACAGCTGGTGTTTAAAACTGCAACATTTAGTCGAATAGGAACATTTTTATTTTTATTTATAAAGACGTTATTAAAAATTTAAAAAGTCGTTATTTTGACGCACGGACTTCAATGATTAATATTCTGTACTTTTCATCATTTCTTAAATAACTTTTTCTGTTCCAATGTTTTTGATGGAAAAAAACATTTCTTTTTCTTTAACTTTGATGTTTGTAAGATAGGAAAAGTATTTTAATGTTGAAAAAAAGATCATTGTTTTTCTTTCTTCTTTCTATCTATCTATCTATCTTTCTTCCCCCACCCCATCAGTCTTCATTCGTTATTTTCTTTTCTGTGTTTTTAATTAATCTTGACATAAAATAGCCATTTGAAAGGTATTTGAATTTCAGCTCATTATATTAACACAAGCACATTTGGCTAAGGCATGAGTCTGAAATCCCTTATTATTGCCATACAATGATGGCTGAATAGTAAGAGCTATAACTCCCCATCTATCCAAATAGTATAATAGTAATCAACTGTTACATATATTGTCAACCTTGACAAAGCCAGATGTCAGTAAATCTCTCTCTCACACACACACACACACACACACACACACACACACACACACACACACACACACAACTTAAATCCCCACTGCCAAAGCCTATTGAATTTTTCCCCTGCTTTTCAAATAAGAAGTTGTATAAAGAGTTTATCCACAATTTCGAACTTTTCTCAAAATTAATGTTTTGTCCTGTGTTTATTTTGTTCAAGCACTGTTGAACATCTTGGTCACTCTCACGAAACTTGCCTACCACATGGACAACACATGGTTCTTGATAATGACTAAAATAATCAAAATTTCAATCCCAATGTGTAATACCTTATTTGAAAATTGTAAAAGTACAATACTTGCTGCCTATATACCTTTTTATATATATATATATATATATATATATATATATATATATATATATATTGTGAATTATGGCAGCAATCCCTCTTTTATACCAGTTTTGTTGAAAAACAGCTGACTAGGTGTTGGTGATAGAGTATTTATATAGTTTCTCATGTGTTTGTATATTTGTTTTCTTTTCAGGGCATAAATTATATAAAAATTGTCCAAATGTTTTCCAAGCACTTTCAGCTAGACTTTCAGCCATTATCAAGGATGAATTTTATTTTACTTTTAACTGAATGTATGGATTGTTTTATGTATGTATCTAGCGTTATAGGAATGTGCTATTTTCTAAACCTGCTCAGCACACTGTGACTGTGTTAATAATTGATATTATTTATAAAAAAAAAAAAATACAAACACATGCAAAATTATATGAAAAACTCAACCACCACACTTTGTCAGTCATTTTCAACAAATGCGTATATATATATATATATAAAGCAAATATGTGGATGTAGATCCGGCGGTATGATGAAAAATATGTCCTGAAGATGGTCTACTAGACCGAAACGTCTGACGTTGACAGTAAACTTGCATATTCGGATTTTGCTTTGTCTTTTCCATATTTTTCATCATATATATATATATATATATATATATATATATATATATATAATTATGGAAAATTCTCAATGTAAAATACAGAGCCTTAATGTTGATATAAACTGCAATCTAACTGCTTTTGTTTTTACTTTGTGAATTTTTGTGCAGATATATAAACAAATAAAATTCAATATTCACTTATTTCTGTCCCTATTCTGAGTTTTGGGGCGATTATATCTCTTCATTGGAGGCTTGATAGTAATATTGAACTCATTTATGAAAACAATCTCTGTTATTGTTTCATATATGCATAAGAATTCAACAGAATCATAAATACATGACAATTTGGAAAACTTATTTTATTAAAATAAAAGTTTCTTGGTAGTGTCACAATCAAGGTGAGAGCTTGGTTTCAGAATCACATTGGGTTACCTGCTGGTACAAGTATGATAACGTAAAACTTGAAATGCAGTGAAACCAGAAAACATCACTGAAGACTTGCCACGGCACATCTTTATAATTGGGGGCACACACACACACACACACACACACACACACACACACACACACACACACACACACACACACTGTAAATTTTTAACACTGTTAAATCACCATAATTGTTGAAATTGGTTGTGATAAATTCTCTCTTCTGTTAATTTCCACCCCAACACACACACACACACTTTGTTTATTGGATAATTTTAAATGGAGGAAAAATTTCTATCAGTTGACTTTTTACTTCGGTCATAAAATGTATAAAAATATTTTTTTAAAAAATCTAATAACTTTAATGAAGATTGACTGTGGAGTTTTGACTTTCATACCAGAAAGTCACTTTGAACTATCTACCTTTTGCTTATGTAGGTCTCCATGTTTATTGTAACCTTGTGTCAAACATATCATGCTTTGGTAGCTGAGTAGGTAAATCTCACCTCCTATACAGGTTCATATGACTTGATAAAAAAAAAAAAAAAAAAAACAGAAATTAGAATCACCTATTAAAGGTTTTTGTTTTAGCCAAATCGTCAATTGGAATTCTTTTGTTAGTCTCTTTATTGTGATATTCAAAAGAGTTGAATGTATTAAATAGAATTGGGTTTGTGCCATCATTCACTCCATGGCTTCTCCATAGAGCTATTAATGTGTTTTAAAATAAAGGATCTATATCAAACAATCCACCTCATTACACAAAGCACAACAGCAGGCATGGTTGGGAGATCACTGTTCAAGCATCAACCTCACTTCTCAACAATGTGCTGTATATATGTGTCAAATGTCACGGTTGAAACTTAGACGCGGATATAAAAGATTACTTGATAAAAACTAATGAGTATTTGTTGAATTCTTTCTCTTTTTTTTTCTTTTTTTTTTTTTTACTTAGCTATTGTGCAAAGGGTGTGGGTGCAATTAGTTTTGTTTATTTTTTGTTTTTAATTTTTAAAAATTGGATAAATTGCAAAGATTCCTTCTTAGATACTTTCTTTCTGGAATGAGGTGTTATTATTTATATTTAGACTATTGTCCTCATCTTTGTTGCTGTTATCCCAATGTTTTGGCTGTTGTGCTCTCTGGCCTTCTTCAGATGCTCATTGATCAGGGAATTTTGAATTGACCTCTATTTTCTCATTAACCCTGACCATGTCTCGGGATGTCTTGTCATGATGTTTTTAGCCTAGTGCATTAAAGTGTTGGTGTGTAAATTTGGTTCCATAGTGATTGTGAGTTCAATCCCTAGGCCGGGTAGTATGGACTTGGACTCGGTGGAAGAACAAGACAAGCTATCCTTACACATGGACAGCAGACTGAGAACAATTTAACCCTGTAAATTAAATAAAGTGTTAAGTTTGAAATTCCCTTAAGGTTACGCAAATTGACAAACACTTGAAGAAGGCACAACACCTTAAATGTGACAACAACAACAAAGATGAGGATAGCAGTCTGAATTTAAATTACCCCATCTCAATTACATATGGGTTAAACTGATTTATAAGCTACTAATTGGTAATTAATTACTCTCAAATAAGATAGGAAAAGATGAGAACATCTATAAAAATATTTAAATTTATTCCTTATGAAAGGTAACTGATGCTTAAGCTTCTGCTGCTAACTCTCATGTCATGGATGTAGTGAAAAGCCTGTGTGAACTATCTTATTCCTTCAGTGTTCAGTTTTCACAGAGCATTGGAACATCCGCCAATCGAACAATATCCTTCCAGTAGCTATGTGATTGCCATGAGGTTGTCTCCAGATGGCGGCTCAAACTGGTAGACGACTCTGGTTAGATGGTCATCAGTTCATTGCAGAATAACACAAGCCAGCAAACGTAGCACTGAGCGAGTCTTTGTATCATTATAATACCCACCAGAGATAACAGTTGTATGCCAAGGATGGAATTTTTGCGATGAACAAGGACAAGTGATTAATCAACAGACTTTGATAGAGCAAATTACTAATTACCAAATAATTGCTGCAGCTGTAATTTACACTTGTATATAAACATTAAAATATGCCTACTGTATATTTTTCTCTATAAATGTTACAAGAAATTTTAAAGGCAAAAATTATGTCATATCTACAAGTACGTGTTTTCTGAAATTTTAACTCGGCTTAAAAAAACAAACTTTTATTTGAAGCATCACAATTGCAAATACACTTAGGACAGTAGATAATAAAGGAAAAAGTAGGTATATGTTGATAACAGTTGATTATAGAAGGTATTTGATATGTTGGCCATATTTGTTCCTCTCTTTATTCTAAATGAATGACAATGTTTTTTTATTTATTTTTATTTTCATACTTTATTAATATATAGAAATATAAAGCCATATCAAACTGAAAAGTATGATAGATTAACACCGTAAAATGTATTACCAGGTACTTCTAATTAGCACTTATCTCCCAAAATTTGAAAATAAGTTTTGAAATGGACATTAGAAGAAATACCGGTCCATTTCTATTTAATATTGTGAAAAGATCAAATATTTTTGTGGAATATATGTATGGCATTGTGATTTTAATGGTTAGTATGATACAGCTTTAAAAAAAAGAAATGTTGCATTAGTATGGCTGTACTAAAGGGCTGTATTATATTCAAGGACGTAATTCACTTTGTTTTTAGCTTCAGAAATACCAGATTGTCTTATACTCAAGGAAAAAAAAAATGTGTTTGAGTGCTGGCCTTGTTCAGAAACATGAAAGCTGTTGTGTAGTAATTTTTAACATGTTTTTATTTTAATCTTGTATAATAAAATCCAAAGCAGATTGTCACTCACAATTAACAAGTTGACCACCACCATCATATATATATATATATATATATATATATATATATATATATATAAAATAGCTGGCCACTCATATTTGAGTATTCCTGTCTACTAGGGTGGCTAGCTAATCCCTATTGCAGACACTTGCTCAGGCGCATTTGTGTTTGTTCAATACCCACAAAGGCCACCTGTGGTTTATACTGTAACTATACTAAACAAACCTTAGTTACCATTTCTAGGAGAGGGAGTATTAGTTTGAGTAATCAACAGTCTGAACGTTTATTATCTGGCCTGTCACCTTGAAAAGGAGCTGTGGGGGGGTGGCATTTTAACAAATGATGAAAGGGGTGCGTGGGACAAGCAAGGTTGAGATCCCCTAATCTCTTTCATATATTTTCTTTTTCTTTTTATCCCCCTTTTGTTATTAAATATCCCACATTGTGCTAGTAGAAGATCTGCCAAGAATGGCACCTTTCTTGTAAACATCTTTTGTTAAAAAACGTTTTTATTATAATCTCTTATAATAAAAATATATTGCTCTACTTTGTATTGAGCACTTTTTTAAAAGTAAATGCTACGAACTGTGGATTTTTCCTCCATTTGTTTTTTCTCTCATTTCCAAATCCTCTGCACTGTCCTCAGATTGACACCCAAACATTCTGAAATGTTTGTATTTGGAGGTTCCGATGTGAATGCCAAGCAGTAGAGCATAACGTTTTGAAATATCTGGGAAAGCAATATACCTTTTTTTTTCTTTTTTTTTTTTTTTTTTTTTCTGATATTTCGAGAACAATTTTATGGGAAAGAAATATGAAAAATGCGAAAAGGGTTTCGTCCCTGTGGACTTCATCGCGCTAAGTTTATGTTTACATTGATGCGGCTACATATGTGCACTTTTCCATTGCTTTTGTTATTAAATATCTCACAGTGTGATAATAGAAGATCTGCCAACAAAGGTAAAATGTTTTAAGAATCTGGAAGTAAATATACTGTGGATGAACTTGCAATCAAATGACTTTTTATACACTTTCATCTTAGCAAATTGCTTTTTTCTTTTAATTAAAATAGCATTTTAAATCAAAATTTTGGTTGCACTCATTACAGTGAGCAACTAATATATTTAATGTGTTTTGTAAAAGATCCTTGTATTTTGGCTATATAATAGTCAAGCTGATTTCATTTAGATTCTTTTTATTTTTTTTCATCACTTTTGTGGTAATAGATCTGCCAAGAATGGTGAAATCTTGTAAGAACCTGGACGCAAATTTACTGCGGATGATGAGTCGATTTGTAAATTGTTTTTTCTTTTAATTAGAATAGTGTTTTTAAATCAAAATTGTGATCAGGCTGATTATGATAGGCAACTAATGCATTATAGTGTTGTTTTGTAAATTATCCCTTTTGTATTCGTATAATCTTTTATTTAAATTCCTTCGTCTCTCCAATGTCTTCCTGGTGGCAATATATATGATAATAATATGTATATATAATCTGATTAAAGGGAGTACATTGGGATAAAAAATTTCAGCCTCTTAAAATAGCTTTGTATAAAAATTTAATCTGATTAAATTGTTGTTCTAATACAATGTCTTGTTAACACTTTCACTGCTGCATTGTTATTACATTGTTGCCTGGCTGTGCTGGCCCAATTTTTGGGGGGTGGGGGATAATAAATTACTATTTACTTGCAGTTGTTTTTGTTTGTATCAAATTTTCTGTCTAACTGGCATCCACTTTATATGATCCTCCATCCACTCTAGATGAATAGCAAAAACATATTTAAAATTAAGTCCTGTAGGTAATATCATAATTTTATTATGTGTAAATATATCAATAGACGTGTGAGCAGAAGCATGTATCTTTTGTATTTATATTTAGGCTTAGAGATATATATTCAAGTAAGGTTGACAGTTTCTGTCTGAAACCACTTTTTCCACATCGGTATGATATTTAGTGATTGGTCCATTTTGTAAAATCATTTGTTATATGGTCGTTGAAATGCTGATTTGGGAGAAGTGGGTCAGGCTAAGAATTTTTCAGCATCTCCTTACATACCTGTGCAAATAAACTGCAAGTGATTATGCATGCACATGCATAGGGAGAATGCAGTTTCACACCTGTGCACATTTGTGTGTGTTTCTGCCGACAAAATATGGCTGCGTTGGAACACGTGATGTTTTGGTTAATTACAACAGCTGTGCTCATTCTTTCTTTGAACCGATGACATTGGACGTACATGGATTAGTGGTGGTAGTGGCACTTTGTCTGGTATTTGCAGTGGGGTCTGTGTAAACAATGTCATCCGGCTTTTTGGCGGGTCAATAAAAAACAATTATGTAGGGGAAGAATACATTGGTATCTTCACGTTAATGTTTCTCCAAGTAGTTGCATTATTTCTTAGGCAAAAACTGAGTTTTACCAAGTTTAGTCTGGTACAAGGACAAAGGAGGGGAAAATGTAAGATTGTTACAAGCATTCCTTCAAGTAGGAGTAATGCTGATTGGCTTGAAAAATCAGCATCAGTGATCCTCTCATTTTATCTGTAACTGGAAATACACAACTGTCTTGGCCATGAGGCAGGAACAGTTGAGGTAATAAGGAGTCAACTGTTGCAAATGTTAATGGCAGTGAATCCATGTCCAGAGAATGGTGGATAATCAATATTGTTGTGTTTGGTTGTTATAGATTTATTTATTAATTTTTATTTTTGATGTCTGATTTTATCGTCATCGTAGTAGTAGTAGTAGTAGGTGATGTAAGTTGTTTTATGTATAACGAGCACAGATGTATATCTAGCACTGTCTTAATTGTCAGTATCTTCTTTGTTTTTTCTTTTCACACTATCTCCCTCTCTCTGTGTGTGTTGTCTGTCTTACCTTTTTGTGCATGCCCTCTCTTCCTTCCTCTCTTTTGTGCATGCCCTCTCTTCCTTCCTCTCTTTTGTGCATGCCCTCTCTTCCTTCCTCTCTTTTGTGCATGCCCTCTCTTCCTTCCTCTCTTTTGTGCATGCCCTCTCTTCCTTCCTCTCTTTTGTGCATGCCCTCTCTTCCTTCCTCTCTTTTGTGCATGCCCTCTCTTCCTTCCTCTCTTTTGTGCATGCCCTCTCTTCCTTCCTCTCTTTTGTGCATGCCCTCTCTTCCTTCCTCTCTTTTGTGCATGCCCTCTCTTCCTTCCTCTCTTTTGTGCATGCCCTCTCTTCCTTCCTCTCTTTTGAGAATGCCCTCTCTTCCTTCCTCTCTTTTGAGAATGCCCTCTCTTCCTTCCTCTCTTTTGAGAATGCCCTCTCTTCTTTCCTCTCTTTTGAGAATGCTCTCTGTTCCTTTTTAATTTTAATTTTTTTCTTTTTTCAACATCTTTTGTCTTTCTCTCTTTTTGTCCATGCCTTTCATTCTGCCTTGTTTCTTTTTGCTCTCTTTCTCCTCATTATTGAAAATCTAAACTGTGACAAAATTGAAAAATGGTACAAGTATGAATACCAGTGGAAGGACAGAAGAGAAAAGTCTCCTATCGACTCTAACCCTTCCTACCTTTCCTATTACCTCCTCTTTGTCATTTCTCCAACTATTGGTTCAGCGTGAGTGGCCAACATGTGTTCTCTTTTGCGATTGGTCCAGACTAACATTCCCAACCCTGCCACACCCTTTCTAGCTTTTCTATCATGAATCCTGTCTTGATTCTCATTCCTATCGTGTCCCTCATTTTTTGTGCACTTATCACTGGCTTAGGGCATGTCTTGCTCAGGCTTGGCATCCCTTCTTCAGAGTTGCTTGCTTCGTTTACACCTGCCACTGTCTCTTGTCACCGTCTCTTCCCACTACCTACTTACTGACCTCAGCAAAAACAGTGTCACGTTTCTTCCTCTTTCTCTCCAAAACACAAAGCATGTCTGACTCTTGCGGATGCTGGTACCTACTTTTTACCAGTTTCAAATCCCTTGGTGCATGGATTCTTGCAAGATTGTCCTATGCAGGTAAGCTTGCTCCCTAGCTGGCTGCTTATTCAGCTTGTCTCGAGCCAGGGAAGGGAAATCACCTCTTGGTGTCGGGTTCTGTTGAGGCTAGCGAAAACAGCCTGGGTAGTTGCCTTGTAGCTGAATGCAAAGAAATCAATAAAAGGATGTTAGCTTGTTGCTAATGTTACACCTGCCGTTCAGGCTGATTCCGATTTGAATCTTTTCTTTTTAAAGTCCGTCTTTACTGGCCTTAGCATTTGCATTATTTATTCATTTCTCTCTCTCTCTCATTTAATATATATATATACACACACACACACACACACTTATGTTGACATTTAGGATTTTTCTTCTGTTCTATTGACTTAGGTTAGTGCTACACAAAGTTACATGATTTTGACCACGTGTCAGGTTTGAACGCACAATGCTAGCTAATGGCCTGCTAGCCGACCTTGCTAAATGTCGCTTTTTTTAAGACAACCATTCTGTTTTATTTGTTTTACTTTCAGACTTTCTTTTTTAGTACACTGCTTGTAAATATTTGTTTCTGGGTGAATTTCAAATAGTTTTTTTTTTTTTAGTTTTTTTAGTTTTTTTTTTGTTTTTTTTAATAGTGTTATTTGATTTTCTAAACTTTTAAGAGAAACATTTAGGCAATACTAAACAAACCCATGACCTGTTCAGAAAATTATAACTGAAAATAGATGATTGAATTTCCTCTTTTGCAGATTTGTGCTGTCTCTTGTGTAAAAGAGGAGTTTTCTTTTTTCTTTTTTTTTCTCCTTTTTTTTTTTTTCATATGCAGAGTTAACTCCCCACCCTACAACCTTTCTGAATGAATTTCAATCAAACCAAATTCTTTAAATACAGATTTTCAGTTTTTTTAATTATTCAATTTTTATTTTAAAACTTTTATTTAAAATTCATGAAGGATTTTAGCATTATTAGACAACCCTGTCGCCAATTTGGTCACCCTCAGAAAGAAAATTATGACAGAAAATACATTATCATTCAGTGTGTACTTGTCTTGCAGATTATTTTGTCTCTTTTCTTTTTCTTTTTTTTTATCAAGTATATGCACATTCAAGTAAACAAGGGACAGTGCTCTATATTTAAGATTTGATTGGATTTTTTTTGTTTTTTTCTCCTTGATAATTCTGTTTTTACAATTCACTGTGAACACCTACAGCACTATTATTCAGTTGCAAGATTTTTTTTTTTTTTTTTTCATTAACTTTTAGTAGCAGCTTAATTTAGTGCAGTTTTAGCCTTGCATATGGGATTTAAGTAGATATTTTGATTGTGGAAGAGGTTTAATAAAAATTGATCCTAAAATTTTACTCAAATACAATCACCTGTATTTACATATATGCTATAATTCTTAGATACAGTTCTTAGATATTTGCAGGAACTTCATTCTTTTATTTAAACTTTGAATATTTTTTTTTTATTATTTCTAACACTAACATTCTTTCCAAAATGAACGTTAGATTTTTTTTTTTTTTTTTTTTTTTTTTAAACTTGATTTGTGAACATTGGTGTTTATTTTTTATTTTTTTTTGTTTTGTTTTTTCTATCTTATGGAAATGACGTTTTTATTTTGTTATAGTTTGGTTTATTAAAATGTTTGATTTTTATCCATTTATCTGTTTGTGTAAAGACTTTCTATGGAAACAAGTGTGTGATCTCAATTTAAAAACATTTTGTATTTTCTGTCTCTTCTTTTCATCATGAATTTGGTTATCTGTAGCTGCCTGTTTACAGTATATTTTTTGAATTGGAACTTGTCATGATACCTTTATGTAATTTTGGTGCTCCTGCTATATATATGTAGAGATTCTTTATAAAATCTAAAGAAGAATCAGCAATATTATTGGTCCTGACCTGGCATCTCGGATTCAGTCACTTTCCCCCCATGTTAAAATTGCTACCCTGTGCTTTTTCTATAAATACTTTCATGGTAATTGTTCAGATGAGATGAATTTAAGCACAGTACTAGATTGGCGGCAGGGTCTCATCAATTTATCAATTGGCTAGATATAAGCTAAGTTCTGTGCTGACAGTTTTTCTCGCACTTCTCTATTGTGGAACTTCATTCCAGCTCCATGCCTTCCAGCCATCTTTGATCTTCAAAGATTCAAATGCAATGTTAATCATTATCTACTGTCTTCTTGATTACTCTTGTGTTATTAAGGAACAAGAGTTCCTTAATAAGGCTCCGTTTTTTTCTAATTCTTTCACACTGATTCAATGACAGGATGAATGATTAAAAAATAAAACAAATTTCTTTAATTATACACTAAATTTTTGATTGAATTATTTTTATAGACATTTTCAATTGTGTGTGTGTGTATGTATATATATATATATATATATATATATATATATATATATATATATATGACTTAATGTGTTGCAAATAATTTTATTTTTACAGCATGTCACAAATGCAGAATGATTTATTTTCTAGAGGTTACATGTGATGAAATTAGAAATGTCTACTATTACTATCATTACTTAGTATGGCACAAGGCTACAAGTACATGGCATCCAGTGATGATTGAGTGAGCTTGCTAACCATTACTCCATGGTGAGGCATATCTTCTTTATTAAGACTCTTGAATGCACTGGCTTATAGATGTAAATTTCAACTTTAAAAAAAGAAGAAAAAAGACCCCCCCCCCCAAAAAAAAATGAGCAGGTATGTTTACTCAAATGCATTGATCCACTGAATATAATGTTTAAAGTAATTAGATAAATTATATAATAAATTGAACCACTTAGCTGGTTTCAAGGGAAAATTTGATTATAAATTGTTCAATGTGTTCTGGGCACTTTCAATTTTCAAAAGCGATTATCATGTGGAAGGGGGCAATGAGATGATTTTTATACAAGGCTATTTATGTTCTGTTTCTTCTTGAAAACCAGAAAAATAGTCCCAGTTATAGAAGAATTTAAAAAAAAATAGAATAAAGATATTAGTCTTTAACCAAACCTACAAAAATATACGATAACGGTAGAATAAATCTGTGGGAATATAATCTGAGTGGATCCTAAAAATATTAAAACTAATCAACAAAAGAGAGCTTGATGTTTTTATTTATATAGAGCAATATGAATGAATAATTAAAAAAATCTTTTTACCTCATGTGGGGAATCAAGAAAGTGATCGTCTGTCTTTTCAATCCCAATGTGGAATGAAGTTCATGTCCGTAGAGGAAGCAGGAAGTAGAAGTTAACTGTAAGGAAGAGATATTGGAAGCTAAAGGGTCAACCTAAAATTTAACTTGCTGAAAATACCTAATACAGAGTATTTTTATATATATATATATATATATATTAAAGAAAAACAGACCACTTTAAGGCTCCATTGTAATAGTTTATTTCACCAAGGGCTTTTAACTGTCCATGGATCTTCAGACATCACTTTCAAAAGGTAAAATGAAATTAAAATTTACACTTTTGACGGGCAGTATTAAGCTTATATAAGTTAATATAGAGGGTGGTGAGGGATGGTATGAGAGACATGGTTGAGTTTAGAGAGAGAAGGGAGAGTTTTAAAATTTATTTTTATATTTCTTTATAATACTTAATATTGAGGAAGGAAGGGGGTAAGGATCAAGCATTGACCTATTTAATCGGTCAACTCAACAGAAATGATATGTGGAAGGGGAGGAGGAAAATGAAAAAGGGGGAAGTAAAGTGGTTTACAGAGGAAGAGGGGTATATATATATATATATATATATATATATATATATATAGGTAATATAATCTAGGTGGATCCTTGTAATAATTATTAAAATTGATACACAGAGAGCTGAATGTTTTTATTATAACAGAGCATATGTAATTTTTTTTTTTTTTTTTTTTTTTACATCAAAATATCAAAAATTACCTCAACATGGGGATAGTCTATTTCAAGCAGTTCTGTATGCGGCTGTCATCAGCCTCTAAGTGTCTGTCTCAGAGTATTGTTCTTCTGACAATGCTCTGAGACCGAGGGACTGATGATAGTCTATTTCAAGCCATTCTGTACGCAGCCATCCCCATGTTGATGTAAATTTTAGTTTTTGGGCTGTAAAATATATATATATATATATATATATATAGTTTTAAGGTCTGCTATATTTGTTGGTTAAAGTAGTCAATATCAGGAATAGAGCAAATGTAAATATAAAAGTAGGCATTGAAGTCACACCCAAGCAACGATTATTAAATTTAGCATGAAACGGACTATTGCCTCTGTGTTTTCACTTCATACACTTTCATATTTTATTACTAAAACACTATTTTTAGTGGATACTCATATTCGAGTATACACCCCATTTATTTATTAAACAGTATTTATTTTTTGTCTGCCTGCCTGCCTGAATATTCCAGATATTTTATTAAAGAAAAATATGCGCCCTCTGGCAGGATTTGAACTGGTGTTCCCCTAGGGGAAAAACAGTTATTAGATCTTAAGTGCTTTAGACCTTTCAGCCGTGGGGTGTGTCAATTATCACTAAGTAGGTTATGTGTTGTTTTCTCTGTCCCTCTTGCTTGTGAGTATCAAGTTTTCCAAGGCCTCTTTCCTCATTATGTCCCCTAGGAATTTCAAGTATGTCTTTCTATAAGTTTCCTTTTTGTTGCCATTGTCTCTAGCACTTCTCTCTTCTCACATGTTTGGTTGATGGTATTCTCAGCATCTTTCTGTAGAAACACACATCTATTGCTTTCTCTTCTTCTGTGAGTAGAATGTCCAGCATTCACTGCCATATCGAGAGACCAATAACAGTTCAGTATTCTTTTCTTTGTTTCTAAAGAAACTTTAAAAAAGAAAAAAAAAATTTCAGCATTTGTTTTGTTAAATTTGGTAAATAAATTCCCAGAATTATTGAACTGTGAGATGAATATTATTTCATTTAATATCTAGAAGATATTAAAAAGAAAATTCACAGTCTCAAAGTTGTTCGTATTTTATAGGCAATATGCAATTGCAAACTTTGTTTCTTTTTCTTGTTTTTTTTGACATCACAGATAAATTAATCATATTAACTTAGTGAAGGTCTTATGGCCAGGATAGTTGTTTACACTCCAATTCTACTCATGGTGGATGTGTGGGTGGCACAATGAATAGTGGCACTGAATGAGAAATCAGAGACAAAGTTCAAATTCTAGTCAAGTTCATTACATTCACTTGCACAGAAAATACCCATCTTCTCCCCCCTCATCTATGGGTTAAATAGGACTTGTAACTGGTGGTGGGGGGGACAAAAACATTGTTACTCTTGAAAAATTGTTAATGTAATATTTGCTCACAAAAAAAGAAATTGATTCTAACAATCCAAAATATATTTTGGTTTGAAATTAAGTCACAATAAGTTTGATAAGACATAAAAAGAAATCTATCAATGAAACCACTGGTGGTTTCTATTACAATTTTCAAATATTAATTTTCAAGACTGACCCTCCACACTTGTAGGACTGGGGCAACACCATCATCTCTACCTTCGTTTACAGGTATTAAGCCAGCTTCAGTAAATATTTAAGAATGACTATGAAAATTGATGGCTTAGCATAAACAAACTGTTTGACTAACATTTTTAGAATATAGAAATAAAGCAGGTGAAAGGAGTGTCCTTTAAAGGCAGTCAAAATGAAGGATCTTTCTTTTAGATCTGGGATAGCTAGCAAAGGTGTAAACAAAATTACAGGTGTGCATTTGTTTATGAATTCTTGGCTTGCACTTCTGTACTTCAAAATCTTTTACATATTTTATTAGGTTGGATTTATCACCAATATTACATATTAGCATATTTCACAGCTATATTTGTATTTATACACAACTGTGTACACATCTATTTAGGTTTAATGATGTATTGTATTTCTTTTTAATCATTTCACTCCAAGCAAGGCAATAAATCCACTAAGATGCAAGGGGTTACTGAGTGTGAAAGAATACAAGGAAAACAAAACATTAAGGAGAGAGAAGAATAAAAGAATGGAAATTAATTAATCTTTATTTCTCATTATAGAATAAAAAAAAAACATAAGACATCCGCATACATAATTAAAACCCTTCAAAGTTGCTAAAATCATCACCGTCTAATGTAAAAAGTTCATCGTAAACATTGTCATTTACAGTTTCGTCATATGAATCCCAGTCAGTCATCTTATACAATGGATATCAGATAAAATCACAAAAATTTACTTAGATTTTGGATCTCGTCTTATCTATAGGTCATCTTATATATGGAAATATACAGTAAGTGTTTGTTCTGACAAGTATTGCATCTACACATCTGTGATGAATGCGTAAATTCTGAATGCCTTTGGCTATTTGCACTCTTATCCGTTTCTCTTAGAGTCGGAAAGAAGAAATCCGTGTCAAAGAAATGATGTCAACCTGTTGGACAGGGTGGGTTGTGGAGATGTGTCCCTTGAGTTTATATTCATGCTGAGCAGGTCTGTCAACCTTTTCAGTCAATAAATGGTTGAGAAAAACTGTTTTTGTTAAAAGAAAGAAAATGTTTAGAAGGTGATAACAAACTTATGAGTTTATATCTTTTGTCATTTTATATCACCTCACTAAATGGTTTTCCTAGCTACCATCTTTGATGAAAGTTTTTGAAAGGCAAATCAGAGCTGAAAATTTAAATTTAATTGAACAAATATTCTGAAAACTATAAGCTGAATCCAATTTTTTTTTACCTTTTATCTGTGACTTCATTTGCTATACAAAAAGTTTATCCTGCCACTGAAGGTGACCCTGATCCCCAGATTTGAATTTGTTTGAACTTCATAGTTGTATTTTCATATCCTGCTCTGGCAACAGAAAACACCTTTGAGTGAAATTAATAATAAGGATACTGCAATTGAGAGGCCTTGGAAAAGAATGCAGTGGAAGGGAAAGTCATATTAATAATGCAGAGTGCTAAAGGTTGCAATGTTGATTGTACTAACTTAAGATTCTTTGTGTTGTCTCTCTTTATGTTGTTGGCAATTATGGCCCGCCACAATTTCCTATTCTTCATAAATTTTAATAAATTTTGTGTTTTATTTCTCCTAAACTTTGTTCCTCAACCCAGTTACTGAAGCCCACTATGTAAGTTATACATTATTTTCCTCTCTCCCTCTTGTCTTCAATCTGTCCTGTGAGTATCAGATTTTCCGAGCACTCTTTTCTCTTTATGTGCCTTCGAAATTTCAACTGTCTCTTCCTGATGTTAAGTATAAATTTTCTTTTTGTTTCCATTTTCTTTAAAACTTTGTTGTTGCTCACATATTCGGTCCATGGTATTCTCAGCATCCTTCTGTAGAACCACATTTCCGCTGCTTCAAGTGTTTTCTTCATCTTTGCAGAGATTGCCCAGCGTTCACTATCACCTAAGAGGATAGATATCATGTGACAGTTTAGTCCTCTTTGTTACTAATGAAATATTTCTGTTTCTTTATACTCTGCTTAGCTTTTTGACTTCATCCTTTGACTATCCGAATATGCCTTTGGATTTCAGTATTGTAGTTTCTGTACTCTGTTAAAACACTTTCCAGATATTTAAATTGTACTCGTTTGATTTTGGTATCCCCAATCTGTAATTTGCATGTTAGTCTGCCCCTTTTGTTAACAACCATACATGAAGATATCAAGCTGAAATGTACTTTTGTAGTTTCTCATTTAAGTCATTTCTGGTTTCATTATTACATACGTTCTAAACAATTTGGTGTTCAAGAAAATAATTGTCATTAATCACAAGAAAAATATAGAATGAAATTCTTTTATTGTTTGAAAGAATCTTGGATTTTATATGAAAAGGATTCTCGTCATGGAGAATTGATCTCTTACTTGATTTTCAAACACTTTTTTTCTTCACGGGAGATTGTTGATGCAAACTTTTCCTTTTCAAATTAAGAATACATTATCAGAATTTATGGTGTCAGTCTGTTTTCACAATAAAATAGATGTCAACCAATTGTGCAAAAAGACATGCTCCTCTGTCTACAATTTCTAATTTTGGTTTCAACCAGATCCCCTGCATTAAATACTAAAAGTTAAATGACCCCCACCAGCACTCAATATAATAAAAATACGTCATAAAACAGGTTGTATTGTATGACACTATATTTCTTATTATTATATTATTTTTAGTGAGTCTTCATATTGTGTTACTAACCCTATTTTTTATTTTCTTAAACAGTGAAACTAATAACAACCAGCCTAGACTGAGAAATCCTGCTAAAGAAAGAATGGTACTACATTGATTTGGAAATAGTACTAATTGTTAGTTAGTTTCTAACACAAATGCTAAGGACTGATATTTTTCAGTGTCTTGAAAATGTATGTATATGCCAACAGCAGTCAACGTAGGTTTTGTAAAGATGTATAGATATATCCATAGCAGAAGTATTAATGAATGATTTATTTTATACGGGGTGTGACAGATAACACCTTTCATGTAATGGCAAGATATTAGCTAGATGAAGACACCATTGCCACTAATGTCTTACTATTATGTGGGAGATATTTCTGCCACACCCTGTATGTAGAAAAGCTAAATGAATGTTCTATAGTATGTATGTATGTATATATATATATATATATATATATATATATATATATATATATATATACTCGAAGGCCAGGACCATAAATAATACTGCAAAAGCAATAATAGCATGGTGCAATACACAAGCTAATACAGAGAAGAAGAAAAAGATCTACTTGGAGCGGACTGATTTCAAATCCAACAGACTCCCAACAGCTCTAAAATATATAAAACAAACACTTTCTGGTCTCTGGTTGTCTGAGCTGATAATGTAACTTAATTTATTGCCCTTCTCAAAAATCCTAACGGATTTTTCTTACACACAGTTTTGCCTTTCATCCCAAACTGAGGAAAACCAATCCAATCACAGCAAAACATGGCATTTAAAGCTTTTCAACTTATTTTCATCAGCTCCACACACATTTTAATTTAATAAAAAAAGAAGGTAAATAAATAAACAAACAAATTAACAAACCACTCCCACCAAAATAACCGTTAGACTACCCACAATGCACCACTGACCAGTATATATAAGTAGTTGAGAAAAAACTCAACACATATGGCCTGATGGTTGCATTTAGCATGAAATAGTCTGTTGCCTCTGAGTGTTGACTTCCATGTTTACTTTTATATTTACATACGCCCTATCTCTCATAATGAGCACTTTATCCCATAAATATAGCACACCTTAAAACTATATTTCTCTCCCTCTCTCCCACATATATATATATATATATATATATATATATAAATTCAATTTAAATAGAATGCAGACAACCTTAAGGGTCCATTGGTTATAATTTATTTCCCCAGGTATATTTTTACCTGGTTCCTCAGACCACACTTCCAAGGGTGAAAAAAATGTTTTAAAGGTGTGTGTGTGTGTGTGTGTGTATATATATATATATATATATATATATATATATATATATATATATATATATATACACTCATATTTGTTGCTTCTTGTCTGAATGACAAAATCAATGAGCAATATATTTTTGTGATTTAGTGTCCACTTTAGTTTATTTTTTTCTTTCTTTTTCCTCTATCCTTTCAGCAGATTTATCCGTGTCTTCTCACCTGTTGTCTGTCACATGTGATTGGTCCATATTACCTTTTCAATTAACTTCTTTTTCCATCCAACTTTTCTTTTGTTAGAACACAGGACAATAAAGATTTTAAAAAAAAATTTCTAATTGCACATATTATCTTATGTCTTGTGTTGCTTCAGGCTGTTGACAATTGTGACTTTCCACAACATCCTATAACCTTTGTTGCTTGAAACAATGTCTTTCCCTTTTCTATTCTACCCAGCCGCTGTTCTGCTATCGGTTTGCAAAAACTCATTTGGTAGATTATTCACTTTTTTTCTCTCTGCTCCTACATTACACCTCCAATCGGTTGTTGTTTGGGGAAGGAAATCGCTGGTTAACTTTAATGCCTCCAAAACAAAACTGCTATTACTCAACACAGAGAACCCTCCCCGCCTTCCATTAAAATATCTGATGCTCAATTCAACAAGAGCACCTTTTTGCGACTGCTGGGTCTCACATTGTCTGCTGACCTGAGATGGAACAATTACATTGAATCAATAGCTTCATCTACCGCAAGGAAAGTTGGTTCTATGTGTCGCACCAGAAAGTTTTTCTTGCCCAAGTCCATCCTTCAAATCTATAAATCAACCATTTGCCGTTGCATGGAATATTGCTGTCATATATGGTCTGGAGCCCCCACTGTTTGTCTTAGGGTCCTCGACAAAATTCAGACAAATATGCAATATGATTGGCCCTGATCTGGCACCTCATTTACAGTTGGTCTTTCACAGACGTGCCATTGCCTCTCTCTGTCTTTTCTACAAATATTTTCTCAGTAACTGCTCCAACGAAGTACTTTTGCTGTTTCCCAAACTGCATGAATTTAAACGTGCCCCGAGGTTGGCATCTCAGTCCCACCCTTTCACTGTCCAAACAGTTAAATGTAGCCGTCTCTTCTACTCCAGTAGCTTCATGTCTTGTACTTTCCGTCTGTGGAACTCCCTTCTTCTTACTTGCTTCCCTGATAGCTACAATCTCCAGCTATTCAAATGTAATGTCAATCGACATCTCCAGATGCCTTGATCTGTTCCGCGTCCTTCTCTTCATCCTTTCCTCTATCATGCCTCTTTACTCTGGCTCCCACTCTCTGTAAACCCTTGCGTGCTAGTGGCACTCCCGCCTTGCTTGGGGTTAAGAGTTAAAAAAACAAAACAAAGCAAACTTACTCATGTCCTCATCAGTGCTCCCATGACAGATATTGTCCTAACCCTGCTCACCACCTCACCAGTTCCCTCCACATGTCTTGCTAAGTAGTCATTCATGTGGAGCATGCCTTGGGCAAAGTAGACCTGTTGGAGCCCATCCCTCTCCAAGTCAGATCAGAGTCAATGTTCTCCAACTTGAAGACTTGATGATGATGACGTGCATCTCTTGACCTCATTCTAAGGAAACCTTCTGCCCAGCAAAGCTGCATCTTCACTGCTCTGGATATGTTTTCTGTATAGCAAGATTAGTCCTGAGTGCTCCATAGTTGTGGCCTTGTTCCAGACTAAAATAAGTTTAATATATATAAATTATATATATTATCAAATCACAAAACTAAAGTGCAAGAGGAAAATTGTTAATTTTATTTACTTAACCAGCTTGCCCTAAGTTGTACTGTATAAAAATTGGACTTGTTCTACTCCGTAGTCAGTTTTGATTTCCAAATATGGGCTCTTCTGAATTCTCTTATTTTTGTAGCTGGAAGAATCAGAGCAGAATGATTTTGAATATTTGACAAAATTTAAAATGCTGTGTTTTTTAGGTGCTGTATCTCTACATTATGTGGGTGATTATGGCTCTCCACAACTTCCTATCCTTTGGAGCTCTAGGAAATGTTTGTCCCTTTACTATCTCCCTTAGTACCTATTTTCCCATTCATTAGCACAACCTCGTTATGTAGCTTATTCACCATCTCCTGTCCCTCTCCTCTTTAGTATATTTTGTGAGTATCAAATTCTCCAAACTCTCTTTCCTTATGTGTCCCAGAATTTCTAAGTTGAATTTTTTTGTTTCCATTTTTCTTAAAACTTTCTCATTACTTACATGCTACATCCATGGTATTCTCCCTTTTTTCCAAATGATCCAGGTACATCTGGATAATATTACATTAATCACAGGTTAAACTTTCATTATGATAGCAAGAGAACAACTTATAGAGGACAGTAGTTCCATGCCATTTTTCCAAGAAATGGCTAAAAAATTTGCCCTTCATTATATAGTTATATTCCATTCTAATAGGAATATATACTTGAAAAACATGGTGGATAAAATAAGTAAAGGTTTATTGTAAAAACCAGTACAATAAGAATAAAGGTAACAGTTATGCACAAGGTCATCGCAAGTCAATCCAGTGGTGAGTGCTACTATTGGAAAGTCGGCAGTTCTCGTGTAAGTTTGTACTCAACAGATCCCATCTCGTCTCTCTAGTCCATTGACTTAGATATTTATAGGTAGTTACTACCTATAGTCATTCATGGGGGTGACAGGTTATTCCATTACATCATATATGAAGTTGAGGCCTCTTGTAGATTCATTTTATCTCTGAGGCTCTCAACTACAGGCTATACTCTTAACTTAGTCTCTTCTCTCTCTCAACTCAATCAATAACATTATTTCCTTAAAGGATGTTATGACTACTAACAAAGTGCTAGTGACTTTCATTGATACCAGCAAATCCATCCCACCTAAATATACCTTAAAACACCTATTATTAATTAACCACTTGGAAACTATGGAAGAAACAAATGTAACCGATAGGAAATATTGGTAATGGTAAACGATTGCCTAGGAAAAAATCAGATATTCAGGCCACATAGAAATACGTCACTCAGAAATTGGCCAAAGAAAAATGACTGTCGAAAGAGTGCATGTGTTTAAATGTTTTATGTTCAGGTGTACTGTGAGTTACCTTTTTATGGACAGTAGTGTTTTCTGCTGAGATGCTTTTCTAATGTACTGTTAACTTGCTTTTTAAACATTTACGTGTTTTAAATACATTAAAAGCTTTTTCGTGAATCAGCCCAGCTGAAACTTGGTTGGACATATTATGCCATCAAATGTCGCAACTCAACAAACTGAAAGAAGTTAGTGTCTGCTGTTGCTGCAGGTGTGAAGTCCTCTCATCTTGTTAATGCATTTCACCCCAAACGATCTTCTTTAGAAGTTGTTTTAGATAATGTAAAATGTTAATTAAGCACTTTAAAGATATTTGGAACATTGCCACCTGCGTCTTATTCCAAAGTGATTTTTTTCAAATCTACAAAATATTAACTTTGCCACGTGAAACTTGTCATTACAGTAAATCAATTTTTCTTTTGGAGGCCAATCCAGGAAATCTTTTCAGATTGGATTTTTATTTAATCATTTTTTTTTTTTTTTTTTTTTTTTTTTTTTGCTTAAGGAATTGATCAGCTGGATTAAATGTTAATTGCAGGTTATTTGTCCTATTAAGCCACTTCATTCTACCAAAAATAAAGGAAATTATGTTAATTTAAAAAAAAAGAAAAGAAGACAAGTGTTTCTTCTGTAAGAACTGTTTACCGAAATAGCTATCTGATACACTTTTGAAATAGAATGATGTCTGATCACTTTTGGCCCTCTCTGCATAAACAATAGAAGCTTGGAACCTGAATTTTGACCCAAAAGGCCAATGAACCTCAAAATTATAGTTTGCTCTTTTTGGAAGAAAAAAAAAACATTCTAGATTTTAGTGAAAAACAAAATAATGATGATTACTGCAGATTGAGTGTTTGTAAACATGTTGAAGTGACTAGGGAGGGTGCTGAAAAATTGTAGTCCAGCCCAACCCACCTTTCCCAAAACAAAGGTGTTGACCCCTAAAAGAGCGGGCTAAAAAGGTTTCAGCTGATTCACTTTCAAAAATCAGACTGAATAAACAAATCTCGGATGTTTTGAAAGAAGACCTTCTTGGATGAGCCGAGAACTTTTTAGTACCCACTCATATTACAAGTTACTTTTATTTATTTTTTGTCTTAAAAGTTTGATTTTAATTTACTGTTTGATATTATAATAATAGTAATATAGTAGTAATATAGTAATTGTCTTTCTCTAATTTTTATATTTTTATTCAAAACCTTCTTTTATGTACCATGTCTTTTCAGCACATGGGCAGTCATGGCTCTCCACAACTTCCTGGCTTCTGTTGCTCTAAGTAGCTTTTGACCTTTCTTTTTGTCCTTGTGCATATCTATTCACATTAAGGAGGATACTTGCTCTTTTCTCCTACTTCTCTTGGCCCTCCTCTTGTGAGTGTTAGATTTTCCATGCTCTCTTTCCTCATTATGTGTCCTAGAAATTTCAATCGCCTCTTGCTATGATTTTTCCTTAAAACATGTTTGTGGCTCAGATCTTCTGTCAAGTATATCGCTTGACAGAATATCCTATATTCATTCTTCATGTTTCAGCATTTGTCGATAGAATCACACTTCTTTCATTAGAATTTCTTTTTATCCATCAAGAATATTTTCAGTTGCCAGTGTCAGTTATTGATCTTGCTTCCTCTGAATGTGATTTCATTTGCTGTACAAAGAGTTTATCCTGCCACTGAAGGTGCCTCTGATCTCCAAATGATAGTGTGTTTGAATTTCATATTGTGTTGTCATATCCTGCTATGGCAACAGAAAACAACTTGAGTAAAATTAACAATAAGGATACTGCAATTGAGGGGACTTGAAAAGGAAATAATATTAATAATTCAGACTGCTAAAGGTTAAAAAAAAAGAAAAAATTAAATAACAATGAAAGTGTAAGTTTCAATTTTTCTCCAAAATGAAGATTTAAATTGAATAATTGATTCCTTATAATATTTGCAAATTAGTTTCAATTTATACTATTCAACACTTGTATGAGAGAGTGCTGGTAAATTCTTACCTAGACGAAAGTTTGGTAATTTGTTTAGATTTTAGGTAGTAAATTGGGCTTAAAACTATTCAGCAACCCAACATATTAATGTTTCAAAATGCTTCCTTCATTTGCTTAATGTAGGACTCATTTGACCGTAACATGTACGACGAGATACTTTGTAAACTTTGAATTCTGTACTGTATTTATAGGTGTCGACATTATTTCTTCAAAATATTTGCCTTTTGTTTTTCTTTCCTTTTTGGATCTTTGTATTTGTTTCGCTTCCCAAACGCTTGCTTGCTTAAGTGTAATAACTTTTGAAACTTGAAAAAGTGCCAGGAACACTCCACACTCATTTATTTTTTCTTTCTCCTAGCTTGGCCCGGTTATATGTATGAGTCGACTTCCAGACAATGTTAGGAATTTTCAGACAAAATGAATTGTAGTTTTGCTCTTCATCCTGTCTGTGAGGGAGGATTACATGTCTTTGGTCTCGGGAATTTTTGATTTGTCTGCAAGAATACAGTGTGTTGCATGCAGACATGATACTGCCAATATTATTTGAAATGACAGAAGAATTCTGTGCCTCCATAATTGAAGCCTTGATATTCCTTGGGTTTCTATCTTGCCATGTGATAAAACAAAAGACACAACAAATGTGAGTGTGTGTGTCTCTTTTCTGACTGCTCATGTGTGCGTCTCTCTCTTTTTTTTTTCTGACTGCTCATGTGTGTGTCTCTCTCTTTTTTTTTTCTGACTGCTCATGTGTGCGTCTCTCTCTCTTTTTTTTTCTGACTGCTCATGTGTGCGTCTCTCTCTCTCTTTTTTTTTCTGACTGCTCATGTGTGCGTCTCTCTCTCTTTTTTTTTTCTGACTGCTCATGTGTGCGTCTCTCTCTCTTTTTTTTTCTGACTGCTCATGTGTGCGTCTCTCTCTCTTTTTTTTTTCTGACTGCTCATGTGTGCGTCTCTCTCCCTTTGTTTTTTCTGACTGCTCATGTGTGCGTCTCTCTCTCTCTTTTTTTTCCTGACTGCTCATGTGTGCGTCTCTCTCTTTTTTTTTCTGACTGCTCATGTGTGCGTCTCTCTCTCTTTTTTTTTCTGACTGCTCATGTGTGCGTCTCTCTCTCTTTTTTTTTCTGACTGCTCATGTGTGCGTCTCTCTCTCTTTTTTTTTCTGACTGCTCATGTGTGCGTCTCTCTCTCTTTTTTTTTTCTGACTGCTCATGTGTGCATCTATACTGTTTCAATTTACCTTGTGTGTCAAGCTGTATGCATGATTAAAGACATGCTGTGAATAAAACTGTTGGGAATGATGATGATGATGATTAATGATGTCAAAATCTGTTTCTGGTGGTGGAGGCTTAGGGTTGGGCAATCATTTCACCCTGCCTATGCCAACCAGAGTAAATAATAATGGCTAGAAAACAAAAGCAACTAATTACTAATTAACAGTTGACAGTTGTGTACTTTTTCTCCAGGTATTTTTATGTCCACTTCTGTCAGCTGCCAGTTTGATTTTTTTTTTTTTTTTTTTTTTCTTTCTTGCTAGCCTGTGATTGGCTGGATCTAAGCAATTGTGACAGCAATGCTGCACATATATCTCGAGCAATCCTCCAACAAGTGTTGCTCCACCTTGAAATTGGTGATTGCTCTATGGAGATATAATTTATGATCTGAAGCCTGATTTTTATGTGAACTTGTTCCTTAAACGAGGTGAGCCAAATTGAACTTGCCCCCAATGTCCCCACAAGGTCACATTCTGTTTTCATTTTTCTACCTTGTACCTTATCAGGTGCTTATCTTTTATATACATCAACAGGATTATTTATGACGGTTTACTTCCAAATATTTCTAGTATGATACAACACAACTCTGATACGTATACCCTGGCGACTTCAACAATGTGCATTGCCATGTTGTGTGCACTGTGGCCACTCTACAATGTGCATTTTTGTAAGGCATGCGCCTTGACCATGCAACAATATGTCTCTTGTGGTTGTGTTAGGTCTTGTCTCTCGAACACTTTCAAGTAGAACATGACAGTTCACCCAAACTATTAAGCTCTCCCATTTGTCGTATCAAAGTGAGAACAGAAAGAGCACTCTAGCCGGGTTGATCCTTCTCATAACATGTTTCAGATATTCTCTTTGTTAAATAGCGCCTTTCTTCTAAGTCCCGACTCTGCAGCAAGGAACTTGTTACATTTAGTTATTCTCTTCCCGGATTTCTAGAAGTCGTTAGAATCTACATTTTTTTTTTCTTTATTTTTTTTTTTAAAGATTCATGCGCAATTTCTTTCCATTCTCAGGAGCTAGAATATCATTTTTTATTTTTTTATTACTTGCTCAATCCTTGTTGTATTGGGGAATTCTCGTTGCGGTATCGGAAATATACTAAGAGCATGTAAAGACTAAAAACAAATTATTGGTGAGGAATATATTGACCCAAAATGAAGAAAACTAAAGTACTTACTTTCAGAAGTGAAATATATTTGACTAGATTTGACATTTTGTATGTTCTTTAAATTTAGAATGAATGAAAAAAAGAAGAAAAGACATTTTTTTTTATTTTGTATGTATTCTGTATATTTGCTTACCTTGTGGATATCTTTCTGGGTTGTCTAATTGCCCCTGTGTGTGGGTATGCACCCGCTTGTTGGTTTTCTGATTGCCTGTATCTGTGTCTGATTGACTAATATATATATATATATATATATATATATATATATATATATATATATATATATATAAAGACATTCTTATGTTTATACATTCTATTTAAAGATAAAAATATTTAAGTAAATGCTCTGTTTATAATAAACAGTATTAACAACATTTACTGGCCTTAATGTCAGAAATTTTCATAGAAGATATTCGTCCTCCGACAGGATTCGAACCTGTATCCTATACGGAACCGTCATATAACCTGACGTGCCTTCACCATTTCGGCCACTGAGGATCGTTCTGTTGGCAAGGTCGAATTTACTGCTTATAAACTTCAATCTTCCATGAATCTCTCACGTACATTCATATCTGCTCATAGCGTATCAAATGTAAACAAATGACGTCACACATTATGAAATGGACAAATTTCGACAATTATTTTAATCGACCTTGCTAACCGAACACTCCTCTGTGGCCAAATCGGTTAAAGGCACGTCAGGCTATATGACGGTTCTGTATAGGATACAGGTTTGATTCCTGTCGGAGGACGAAAATTTCTCGGACATTCAGGCCGGTAAATGTTGTTTAATACTGTTTATTATAAAAAACAGCATTTACTTAAATATTTGTATCTATAAAAAAGAATGTATAAACATAAAAATGTCTTTAAAATAATTGTCGGCCTTTGTCCATTTCATAATGTGTGTTTTCGGATTGCCTTCCTGTGTGTCTATGCATATCATGATGTGTGTATAGGTTTAAGTATGTGTGTAATTTTTATTATTCATGAAAATGTGAGTGTACACTGAATGCTTTCTGTCTGACTGATAGTGTTGCTTATGTATAAGTCAATCTTCAGGGCAAGAATCTTTCCACTCTAACACCAGCCCCACTCCACTTAGCTGTTTCTACTTGCTACCCATCCACACATTGGTGGTGGTGGTAGTGAGTTGTGGCATCCATTGCTGGCCTTGTGCAAGTTAATGTTTTCCAAGAGAAAAAGCAAAAAACAGAAAAGGCCAAAAGGCTGAATCATTTTTACAATTTTCCTCCTCGAGCCAAGCAAATTAATCTAACCTAAAAACAAGTGTGCTGCTCCTACACCTCGATCCTGTTTAAGTTAAGATTTCATTCCCTCTAACTTGTGATGATTGTCAGGTGATGCAATTCAGCACGGTCTCTCTCACCACACCCTTTTACACAAAGGGCAGGGCACATTATTTTCTGTCAATTGATAAATGTGCACTCTTATATCAGACCCTCTTGGTTTAGCAACAACGAGGTTGACTTGCAGTAGCACTTGCTGTCTGGATTCTCTCTCTCTCTCTCTCTCTCTCGCCCACTCTAGCTCCCATTTTCTCTCTCTCTCTTTCTCTCTCTCTCTCTCTCTCTTCCTCTCTCTCTCTCTCTTCCTCTCTCTCTCTCTCTTCCTCTCTCTCTCTCTCTCTTCCTCTCTCTCTCTCTTCCTCTCTCTCTTCCTCTCTCTCTCTCTCTTCCTCTCTCTCTCTCTTCCTCTCTCTCTCTCTTCCTCTCTCTCTCTCTTCCTCTCTCTCTCTCTTCCTCTCTCTCTCTCTTCCTCTCTCTCTCTCTTCCTCTCTCTCTCTCTTCCTCTCTCTCTCTCTTCCTCTCTCTCTCTCTTCCTCTCTCCTCTCTCTTCCTCTCTCCTCTCTCTTTCTCTCTCCTCTCTCTTTCTCTCTCCTCTCTCTTTCTCTCTCCTCTCTCTTTCTCTCTCCTCTTTCTCTCTCCTCTCTCTCTCTCCTCTCTCTCTCTTTCTCTCTCTCTCTTTCTCTCTCTCTCTTTCTCTCTCTCTCTCTCTTTCTTTCTCTCTCTCTCTCACCAGTTAATGCCTTCATAATAAACAATCATTAATGTATTTATTAGGTTTCAGATGTTTTCACATCTAATTACACACACTGACATGGGCTTATTTTGCATAAAAACGTTTGTGTGTTTGCTTGAACCAAGAACAAAATTAACAAATTTTTGATTAATTTTGCAATTGCATTAGTTTTTATTTTTTGTATAAATAATCTATTGAATTTTATCTTACCAACATTTCTGTACCCATTTGAAAGTGTGTATATATATATATATATATATATATATATATATATATATATATATATATATATATATAAAATGTGATATCATAATTATTATCAGCTCCGTGCAGAAAACAGGATTTGCTAAGAGTTCAAACTCCAGTTGACATTTCATGTTCACTTGACACTTGTGTCTTTCAGAAAGGCATGGATTCAAATCATTGAAATGACTCTACCCCACACCCCACACCTGGTTTGCAAAAAAAGTAAATAAAGTAAAAGAAAATGAAATTAATCCCCAAAAATGTTTAAATTGGTCAAAATTAAATATGGCGTCTTTGCTGGTCATTTCTGCTTTTCTCTTGCATAGAACTAAGCTTGGTATGTTTTGTTGTGTACGAGACTGTACTTGTAAAATATGAAATGCTAAATTGGCTGATTGTTCAAGGTAGTGGGCGGGGGTGTACTGGAAAGTTCTTGGTGCAGCCCACATCCCAAAATCTGACCAGAGATCAGGTCTGGGATTCTTGGTCAGGTCAAAAACTTAGTACTGTCTACACACACAACATTATATGAACCAGGTTTGTGATTTCATTCAGTAGACAAGCACGAAACATCATTTGCGCATCTAGAGAAGAGAATGCCTTTGACAATTGATTTGTTTACATTAGAATACGAAACTGAGCAAATATGTCTATTTCAATAGTTAGAGAAAGATTTGCGTTTATAAGGCACCATTCGACTTTGCTTGATCAGCAACACACTCCATAGCTGAGTTGATACATCAAATCTAATGACTGTTTCTTCTGCCAAGGAGGATGAAGCTTCAAATCTTGCTGGAGAGTGCATATTTTTTTGAATAAGATTTCTTTATATTCAGGCCAGTAGACGAAAATGAATAAATATATTGTTTAATGAATAAACACTACTTCTACTCAAATATGAATATCCACTAAAAATTAATAAAATCTGTCAGATCAATAAATTTTTAAAAAAAAAAATCCATTCCTTTAGAAATATGTATCAGTCAGTTGCGTGGCAAATTTTATGTTTTAATAGGAGTAGGTAGGTTCGGCTATCGTCCGGTTCACACTCCTCTCTGGCCTTTTGAATAGGAGTAGATGTTTTTTTTTCCCTTTTTTCTTGTTTAAGATTGGGTTTTCACTTCCTTCTAAAGTCTTTTTTCTTCTTTCTCTGGTGGCCCATTGTGTCTTGGTGGTATTATCTTCCTTGGGGTGCTGCCTCTTAATCTTTAACCCTTTACCTTGAGTGGGCCTTGTACAGAGTGAACATCATTGTAGAGTGAGTGTGTGTGTGTGTGTGTGCGCGCACGCGTGCATATATATATATATTTTTAGAATTGGACATAGCCTGACAATTTATTAAAGACATTTATATTATGTTTAACGTTCTTTTTATAGATATCTATAAAAAGAACGTTAAACATAATATAAATGTCTTTAATATATATATATATATATATACATACATACCAAGAGGATAAAATCCAGGTAGAGCTCTATGTACAAGACAGAGTAAGAATATAATATAAAAGACTCAAACACTAATATTCCATGGTTATAATTTATTACATTGGAATTGTAATCACAATCCAATTCACCGGACCTTGATGAATTGGATCGTGATTACAATTCCAATGTAATAAATTATAACCATGGAATATTATATTATATTATGTATATGTGTGTGTTTGTGTGCACACGTGTTTGCATTTATTTTCTTACTATTCATGTTCTATATTTTGAACTTTGCGCCGTAATTACAAAGATTGGTGACCTTAAAAAGTTTCTACTCCAAAAATAACCTGGTTGGCTTTTGGGTTTTTTTTTTTAATAAAATACACACACACACATCTGTCTGATTATTGTGTTGTCTCATAAAACTCCAAGTTGTATTAAAAAGTGCAGGGAATTTGCCTGTGAACAATTTTCCTTCTCCAGTGTCCTTACTCTCTGACAAAGTCATTGCATCTTAACTGATCTCACAAAGTATAGTGACAAATATATAGTAAGGGTAATAAATCCGTTGGATCCAAGTGGATCCTAGTAATATAAAATATTAAAACTGATCCACAAAATGTTTGTGTCAGAAAAACTATACCAGGGTTGATAATACTGACAAATTATATTTTCGTCTGTCAAAATAAGCTTATTCCTCATATGTGGTGATTTGGGATTGTATTTATATATATATATATATATATGAAATAAAAACTACCTTTCTCCTATATATAATAATGACACTGTCATATAGACACTGTGTTCTGTCTACAGATGAGACACGTTAAAAAAAACTCCAACAATGTAAATATTAAACTGCATTCATTGTGTTGTGAGACCGAAACAAAAACCCAAAAGGATCGTGTTACTTCACAACTTGATATTCAGGCCATTTAACTGTTTCCCATTTTATAAAGTTCTGAATTGCAAACATTTTATACTTTGTTGTTATTGTAGATCTTTGAATTATTAGAAAATACTTCAACAATGAGCTTTCAAATATGATTCATCAAAAACGCTTTGAAATCAATCACTAGTAGACTATATTCTCATACACTTTATCTTTTGTGTCGCAGATACAACCTTTATAGATTTTTGTGGGGGTGAGGTAAAAATAGATTTTTTTATGTTAGTTACTGAACCATAGAACTGTTAGTTCCTGTCTCACGGGATCTTAGACATTGAGCTAACACTGAAATAAGTAAAATCGCTTGAGTAAATCAGCAATAATTTTAATTTCTTTCTATTGGTTAAATGATGGTCAGCGGCTACATTGATAAAAATCTTAAGCTTCTTCACTGTGTCATGCTAGACAATTTTTCTTACCAGATCCTCAAAGGCTACCATTTCTTGAATGTTGCAGCCACATCTAGTCTGGTGCTTCTGCTATGGATCTAAAGATTCTTGACCAAATCCAAAGAAGAATTATAAGTTCTGACCTGGCATGTCAGCTTCAGTCACTTTCCCAATGCCATAACATTGCTTCCCTGTGCCTTTTCTATACATACTTTCAATTTTTCTTGTGAGCTCTTTCCTCTTTGGTAACTTGACTTCATGTATTTAAATGCAGTGTTAGAATGGCAGCTAGGTCTCATCCTTTTACCATTGTTGTAAGTTTGCCTGTGAAACTCTTACAGCTTCATCACCTTACTTGAGGTGAAATGATTCTTTTTTTTTTATAAAAAGAAAAAAAAGACAAAGCTAATCAATTTAAAAAATTTTTTTTTTTTTGTAAAAGTGACATTTGATACTTTAATCAGATTTAGTAAATAATTTCAATTGTAACAATTCAATTTAAACAGAAATGTTGGAATACCTCATCTCCATTGTCAAGAACACATTTTCTCAAGAACACATAGCAATCCAATGAAAGTTACATTCTAAAGGGGCATGTCAATTAAAAAAAAAAAAAAGTGTGGGCACCTGTTGCATTTTAAAAATCTGGAGACAAAATAGACTTCATCTTTTTTAAATTTTCGTCACTATCAAGTTTAGTTCTGTTGCAACTTTATGCTATTTGTTGCTCTTGGAATTTTGGTGGCAATTTATTTTTATGAAGAATTTGCTAGACCCAACAATAACAAACCAACTCTGTACTCCATAGCTGGGGAGAAAAAGAGATATTCATAACTTTTCCAAAACTGTTAGTGCAAAGGTTGGAATTTGAACCCTGTTCCCTGCTTTCTTTTTTTTCTATGCTAATAACTGTTAGGCTAAGAGACCTGGCAAACATCAAGTTTCACTAATCCACTCCAGGCCTCTCTCGACATCACCACACTGACTGCGGTCAACTGATCCAACAAACGTATCAACTCCAGACCTCACTAACTCCATTCTCCTTCAAATCGTCACACCTTACCTGCATAGAAACATTCCGCTTGCATCCGCTGTATCGGCAATACAAAAAAAATTTATATTTACAATTTTTGTCTTTTCCTTTTGCCTCACCAGCAATAATGTTGTTTTTTTGTTTTTTTTGTTCTTCTGTGTTACCATACATGTGTTTATAACTCTGTGAAAGTCCAAGATCTGTCTACAGAGTTGAACTTTTTGTTGGTGATGTTGTGACTGCAGTGTCTCATTTGATCCGATGTGAATTGTAGATTATACAGTTGAAGAAGGCTGTAGAAAGGACCTGCTGAATTATTAATGATACTTTTTACAAATATATAGACAGTAAAATGTGATTATGCTCCCCATACCCAATTTATAATGTTTAAAACTTTATTCCAACATTTCTCAACTGCTACACCCAGCAAGTTAGCCAGGTGCCCCCCCCCCACCAAATTAACAGAAGAGTATTATATGAATTATTTTTATATTTAAAAAAAATCTTTATTCTTAAAAAAGAAGCTCTAGACACCCAGTACATGGCTTCCATGTCCAAGTCAGGTCTTTGTCATTTGATATTTTAAACTGGATGCTAAATTCCTTAATCTTAATCTTTCCATTTAACCTTCCATAAGGCATAACATACAAGGCCTAACCTTAAGAAAAATGCCAAAGCATGTGCTTACTTAGAATATATAATGTGTAATGTCTTTGAAAAATGGGCAGGAGCAGCTAAGTCCTCACTTTCTGGTCTTTATAGAATTCAAAAGCGTTTCCAAGTCTTTCTTGGAGAAGAATTATTTCCCACCTTCCAACGTCTTTCTCTCAGGAGGCGGGATGTGGTGAGTCTCTCACTGCTCTATAGCTATTTCCATGGAAAGTGTTTAGATGAACTACATTCCTTGGTTTCACTCGGTCTAACCTTCACAGCTAGGACTCACCATGCTACCTACATAGTATACAGAGGGAATGTGGGTTCTTTGCTACTATCAGCAAGAAGTTCCACTCGAACAGTTTCTTCTTGCGAACCACTGCCCTGTGGAACAGTCACTGAAGAGGATGTTTCCCCTGATCACTACAATCTTAACCTGTTCAAGTCTAGAGTTAACCGTTATCTTCCCCTCCTATCTGTATAAAATACCCCTTAACGTAACCTTCTACATTGAGTGGCCCCTGGGCCTTGTATAGAGAGTGAACCTTATTGTAAAAAAAAAAAAAAAAAAAATAGGTGCAGGAGAGGAGACTGGTTTATTTTCTTATTTTCACATTTCATTTTTCCTTAATAAAATTTAAAGGGTGCTCCAGAGTTTTAGTTATTCTACAAGTGTGCCCTGAACTATTAAAAAAAAAAAACCAAAAGGGTTTGAGAAAAACTACTTTATCCACATACCCTGTGTATGTGTGAGGGTAGGGTTTTTTTGGGTTTTTTTTCCCCCTCACCAAATACTGAAAATAAGAGAAATAAAGGAGAGAGTGGAGGAGGCTGTTATTAGCTCTTACCATAATTGTCGACTTTCTTTAATAGGCCTAGACTTCTGCTACCTTTTTATATCAGCTCTCCACCCCTCCCCAATCTCTATCAATAACACGACTTTGAAAAGCAATTGTGCCTCTGCACAGCTCCTAACCTCAAATTCTTCAACATTGTATATAATCATTCAGCTGTGCTTTTATGGCTGATTTGTATAAACAGACACAATTCACTTAAGACTCTGTTTCTTTTTCCTCTGTTCAGTCATGCACTCTCCCTCCCTTTACATTATTGTGATCATCTTCCCCTGCCTTTTTATCAATAATTTGCATCCATCTTATTGCATTCGAAATCTGTAATGGGGAGAAATTTTGGATACTATCTTAAATTCTTACTGTTCTACGTTTTAGTGTTGACTCCATATTTTTTGTTCATTCATTCTCACGTGATAGTCTCTTCTCTTTCAATTCTTTAAGGAAACCATCATTTCTTAGTTTGTCAAATTTAGGGGTCTTTGGTTACTAAATTTAGCTTAGTCTAGCACAAGGCTGCTTGAATTTGGGACAACCAGTAATGGCTTTCAGTTCCTTGCAGTAGTAATGGTCACTTCGTAGCAAAGTTGTTTATTGGTTTTAGTTGTAGACAAAGGGAAAAAAAACTATACATTATTATATTCCGTTTTTCTCACTTTTGTTTACTTTGATGGTCGGGGATTTTAACTTTTTTTTTTGTTTTTTTTGCTACTATAAATGTAACTAATGTCACAAAATCAGTCTAAGGATTCATAGTGGGAAAAACAAAAATGCATATTTCACTAAATGTGTACAAGACTGCTTCCTCCCACCACACACACACACACACACACACACATATATGTGTATATATATATATATATATATATATATATATATAATATACATAATATCACACATTGATTGCACACAATCTTCAGGTGCAGAAAACTCACTGACTGTTAAGCATTGTGAAATTCACATTCTCGTGGTGTCGATTTAAAATTGTGTGTAAAACTTGTTCATTTTATTACTGTTGCCTAAAATATTGAAATTAATTCTTTATAATTTATATAGATCAAAGTCATAAATTCAAAAGATGAAAAAGTAAATAGTATGTGTGTGTGTATACGTATGTTTTTATTATATTTATCTGATATTGAGAACTTTACCCCATGTCCACTTTTATATTTACACACGCTCTATCTCTGATATTGAGCACTTTACCCCATGTCCACTTTTATATTTACACACGCTCTATCTCTGATATTGAGCACTTTACCCCATAAATATAGCACACTTTAAGACTTTAAGACTATATTTCTGCATATATATATATATATATATATATATATGCATATATGCAACTATCCGTTACATTCTAATAGATTTTTTTCTCACACTTCTCTCCTGTGGAACTCCCTTCCGGTTTATTGCTTCCCTGCCAACTACAATCTTCAAAAATTTAAATGTAATGCCAATCATCATCTTCTGTCTTCCTAAACCTTGTACTTTTATTGTTGTTTCTCCTCACAAAAGTCTTCTCACTCTTTCATTCCTGGTAATCCCTTACGTCATAGTTGCATTATTGCCTTTCTTAGGGTTGAAGTGATTACACACACA
>OZ038506.1:74772441-74792441 GCA_964036315.1 Acanthosepion esculentum
GCTGCCATAATCCTTGCCTTCAGTTCATCTTTGGTGTTACAAGGAATTTTGTTGATCTCTCGCTCCACTCCGCACCACACATAATAATCAAAGGGGTTGCAAGCCAGAGGTAAGGGGTGATGTGGTTGCAGAAATTATCCGACAGCCATGACAGTGTTCTCCTGCTTGTGTGACATGGTGTAAAGTTCTGTTGCCAGACATAGTGTCTTCTAGCAGCCACCCTCTTGACCCAGGTCGGCACTACCTTTTCTAAGCACTTGATGTAAGCCTCTGTGTTGAGTCTTGAGGCCCTGTGGGAAGATGAATGGAGGCATAGTGTCACCATCACGAGTGATCATCCAAACACCTTCGTAATCACCATTAGACTCATCCTACTCTTTCTGAATCCTTTGCACTCTGTCCTCACATTGACATCCAAACACTCTGAACAGTTTGTATTGGGGCTTCCATTATGAATGCCAAGCAGTACAGCATGCTGTTTTAAATTTCTCGTGGAGTGTATTGCATCATGGTGGTCTTTTTCTCACAGAAAAGTGCCCAACTGACCCTACTATGCTGTGCAGTCGACAAAATTAAAAATATGAATTTTTTTTTTTTTTTTTTTTTTTTTTTTTTTTTTTTTAAGCTTTTCACCCCAGGCATGGCTGGTAGCCACTAGCATGCAAGGGGTTACAGAGGATTTGGAGCGAGAGCAAATAGGAGTGTTAGAGGAAAGAGCGACAATTTACCCATCGCACATTTTGTGTGAGCTTGCCCTTTCTCTCTCACACACACACACACACACACTATCCCTTTTCATTCATTTTTCTATCACCTAGAGTTGTAATGACTGTGTAAGGGGGAGAGAATGAAATAAAGACAAAACTATCATCATCATCATCATCATCATCATCAATAGCAACAAGAATTTTTATCATCTGATACCATGTGACTCCAATCAGCCAATGAACTCTTGACTTAGTTATTAGTATTCTGTTTTGCCATTAGTATTTAGTTTCCATCAACCACTAAAGGCCATTTTTTTGTACCAACTGAGATTTGATTTTAATAGTTTCTAAGTGTGACAAATTAGTAATTGATTAGTATTAATGATAGTAAATGTCTACAAATAGTTACTTAGTACTTTTTTTATTCATGCAGGTGGTTAATAGTTTATCTGATATTTGCTGCATGCAATGGAGAAGAAGGTTAAAGAAAACAAAATGAAGATAAATTATTACAATTTCCAAACCAAATTCTTAATTCAATAATTTAATGTCAAATTTTAAAAAAATTGTTCCTCTCTGTGCCCCCCTCTAAACTCTTTAAGTCGAATATCAGCTGTTATCTATCCTACATATCCTTATAATATGTACTTCTTGCAACAACCTCATTTAGTAACTCTCTACTTTGAGTGGCTCTTGGGCCTTATATTGGTTGAACAGTAGTTAAAAACTAACAAAAAAACTAACGCACGAGTTCCTGTAATGAGATAGCTCCTTACTGGGCGTTTCATGCTTATGACCTTGTGCCAAGTTCTGTAAATATCTGTAAGGACAAAGAAAAGAAAATCTTGTCTAAATTTTTCAATTTTTAGTCTGAAGTTTTTAAGATGTTTGTTAGTTTTAATTTGTACTAATGTCTTCATCTTTGTTGTTATTGCAATGTTTTGGCTGTTGTACTCTCCAACCATCATCATGTGCTTGTTGGTCTGGGTAACCATCAAGGAATTTCAAACTGAACCCTTTATTTAATCGACACAGGTAAACTGTTGTTGTTCTCCTGTCCATGTACAGGGATATCTTGTATGGTTCTTTATTTAGTATTACTTATTACTCACCCTGTTTCAACTGAGTCTAAGTTTGCACTGCCTAGCCCAGGGATTGAACTTGTAAACCAATGCTTTAATCAGATAGGCTATTGTTATCTGGATTAGCAAGCACCTGAAGAAAATAGTCAAAATGTTGTGATAACAACAAAAATGAGGATAATAGTCGATATGTAAATAATAACTTCTTGTCCAAGAACTTCACACAGAAATGACTGTTAGTTTCTTGCATTTGGTAAAGAATCTACGATGCTGAATTGTTCTTAGATATCGTCTCTGACTTTTTGAAAAGTTATTAACTGTTTAAATTTTGTTTGGGCATTTGAACTTTGTTTTGATGTTGCCGCAATTGGTAAATCATTTTTCTTCGTTCGCCAGGCTCATAACTTCTAAAGGATGAAACAGATTATAGAAAAACTGAAGAACATTTTAACTAAAACGTTTTGCTAGCAACATCAATAACTCAAAGTATTTTAATTGTCTGAACAACATTTGGTATGTCATTCGCAGGTGCCATAATAGTAAATATTAAATATGTAAGAGAATTTTGGAAACTTCAATTTGACATACTTCACTGATGGAATGCCGATGAAAATTTTGAAATGTAGTTTATCTCTGGGTCATCACTCTTTTATTTTATTTTTCTTTTTTTTTTTCCCCCTTTCTTCCTTTGAAGGAAATGGAGGAGGGTTAGGATTAAAGGGGAGGTATGTTGATCCTCTTGGTAGTTCCGCACTTCAGATGCCATCCCTACTGCCTATCTGGCTGGCTGTCTGCTAGTGGCCTTTCCTGGCGGAAGTTCAACTGAACTATTTGAAGCCATTCTTGACATCATGAAAAACACCATTAGCCATTTATCTGTCATCATTACAAGATTATGTAAATGGGGAGAGGGTAATATTGCCACTTGTGTGTGTGTGTGTGTGTGTGTGTCATTCTTAACCTTCAACCTCTTCTCCCCACCCCACTCACTCATTTCTTGAACTGTTGTGTGCATCTTTAACTGTGTCACACAGTATGCACATTATATATATATATATATATATATATATATATATATATATATATATAATAAAGAGAAAGAACAGTAAGATATATAATCTGGTGATCTTATTAATATTTTTATTTTTACAAAACGGTGCTTAATGCAAATCTACAGAGCATAACTATTATAAATTTACTTGTTTAAAAATATGGTTCCATCGCTATACAGGAATTACTGTGTTTTAAAAACGGAAACTAAAAACTACAAATTCAATTATAGAATTAAAGTCCCTAGTCTTGTTTCATTTTCAAGAAATTCAATTTTTTTACTTTTATTTATAAATACTTGTTGCAAAATAAAATATTTACACTTGTCTTGATTAAGTCTTTCATAGGACGAAATGCGTCGGCTAAGGTAAATTTTCCTTTTGTCTTTATTCATATTGTCCCTTTTAAAGATATATATCTGCCATTATACCTGCTTTGATAAAGTCCATCAGAGGACAAAATGTGCTGGCTAAGATAAGTTTTCCTTTTGTCTTTGTTCATATTGAAATTTTATACACACAGAATAGGGTTGATTCCTGTTGGAGAATGAATATTTTCTACCAAATTTCTAGAACATTCAGGCTGGTAAATATAAGTAATACTGTTTATTTAAAAAACGGAGCATTAACTTAAATAAATTGTATCTATTAAAAAATAACATATAAACAGAAAATATATTAAATAATTGTCTGACTTAATTTCTTCCATAATAAGTGTCAGTGTTTATGTTAAGGATATGTTTCGTGAGCAGATATGATTATTCGGGAAAGATTGTTGAAGATTTGTTGTTTATAAACAGTAATTTGGACTTTTCTAACCAGAAGCTTTCTCTGTAGCTGAGTCAGATCAGTTGGCAATTCCGTATAGGACACAGGTTTGATTTCTGTCAGCACATATTTTCTACAAAATTTCTCAAACATTCAGGCTGGTAAATGTAATTAATACTGTTTATTTAAAAAAAAAAAAAAAAAAATAGAGCATTTACTTAAATTGTATCTATTAAAAAAATAACATATAAACAGAAAAAAAAAAATATATATATATATATTTTTTTTTTTCTGTTTATATGTTATTTTTTTAATATATATATTTTTTTTTTTCTGTATATATGTTATTTTTTTTTGTATATATATATATATATATATATATATATATATATATATATATATATATATACAAACATTTTTCATTAAATAAGACGTATTATGTTTATCTCTTTTTATAATAATCCTTTCTAGTTCTCTAATCGGCTTCTTGATGTTAAGTTGAAATTCATCAAGGCAGGCACTGTAGTTTTTTCTTACCCAAGTCCTTTCAATCTCCTTCAAGATCATCCTCAGGGGTGTTTGTAAAGACAAACTTATTGTAACTGTGATCATTTGGCTGGTGATTTTTGAAAACACATGTGAATGTACTTTGTCATAATTAGTACTCATATATTCCACACTGATCCGAGTAGAAAAATAAAACTAATTATATATTATACTAAATTTAACACAACCAACTTAATCATATGCATTAACTCTCCTCTGTCAACTAGTTTTTTGGAGAAGACCAACATTATATATCAGTTTAAATGTCCTTTGGAAGATTGCATCTCTGATAAAAAAGTACATATATTTATCAAGACATCTTACACTTCATTTGTCAGATACAAGTTCTATTGCACAACATTTAAAGACGCATTTGTGTCCACCTTTACAATACAGGAAAATACTTGCTGACAACACTAATATACTACACCATGAAAATAATAAATAAAAACTTCAAATTCTTGAGGCACTCTATATCAAAAGCAACCAACCAATACTGAACAAAATTTTTTATGACTGTAGCAGCAATATTTTGAAGTGCATTTGACCAACATTTAATGCTATTTTTCATTTTTACCATTTCTGGTAAGCAAGCCCCCCCCCCCCCCACATTGGGACGATTGTTTTGAAAAGAAAAACACCATAGCTACAATTAATAAATTTGGAATAATTATAACAAAGTGCATTCACATGTGTTTTCAAAAATCTACATCGCTACGATCACAGTTACAACAAAGTTAGTCTTTGCTCTTTTTTCTCACAGACTGTACCCAACTGACCCTACTATACTGTACAGTTGACAAAAGCAAACAATATGTATGGGCAAGATTAAAAATATAAAATGGCAACAATTAACCCATTGCACCCTCTGTGTGTGTGTTGTGTGTGTCTATATATAATTCAAAGAAAGGGTCCACGTGTGCTTCTTATAGTATGTAAAATATTTTAGTTAATAAAACAAGGACAAACGAAAGGATACCAATATAATCAGTACGAAAAACATTAAATATTAATTATTAACCATGTGGCAGAAATGAAGCATGGAAAGAAAGGTTTTAAGTTTGGGATTTTCAGACACGCCTGTGTCCTTCATCAACGGAGCAAAAAATAAACAGAAAAATGGGAATTACTCACTGGTAGATGTTTTTGCAGACTCTCTGTATGTGTGAATGGGGAGGGGGGTAGGATAAAAATAGAATATACATGTTCTATTTTTATCACCCCCCCCTTCACACACACACACACACACACACACACACTTGATTCACTCAAGTTTCTCTGTTCTTTACAGCAAATATCTAGAATGCTCTCTGTAAAGAGATGTAAATGAAACTGTCAAGTGTGTAATGATGACAAAGGTGTTTGCCATTTCTCTGGTGATAATTCCTGCATGTAATTTGCTTTCCTTTGACATTTTGTTTTATTCCGAGATTTTTCAAGCATACTAATGTAGTGTTGAGTACACTTTGTCCAATTAGGCCATCATTTTTTCAAATTTTTTTACCGTGCCCATTTTGCATTGCGACTCATTATACCTACATGTCAAAGAATCAAACAAAAACAATCTCTGTTCATTTGGTTCATTCATTTAGCATTGACAATTTCTATATATATTTCTTATGATCCGCACATATTGGAATTGCATTTATCTAGTGTTATCTATTTGCATGAATATAAAATTTTTATTTTTAGAAAAGCAAATTTAAAGGAAATTTCAATACTTGGACTGCAACGAGTTTGACGTTGGGATACATATACTCAATGAGAACAGACTATATATAATTATATTTAAAAAATTAAAATATAATATGAGTTTACCTTGGTGAAGAATTAACAATGAGTTCTGTGCAACATTTAGAATTGTTTACATTTTGCATTTTACTCTCACTTTTCTTTCTTTTTTGTCACAAACTATTTTATTTATCTTGCGACCTACTGAAGTGAAGGGACCGACAGTTTGAAAAACCCTGGTTTAATCTGGTAAAAATATACTCCTATTTATACAGGAATGAGATATACAAACAAAAGCCTCCATTTATAATAGAATAATTTGCTTCATTAACCAAAGCACTTTTTCTACAACAGGAAGTATTTAACAGAACTTGAATCAATTTGCGCGCAGTCCAAGATGAGATCTGTGAATTTGAGATGTTTAAATTAAAGAAGTAATGAAATTTAAGATCTTCTTGGAAATATGAAATTTAATCAATGCTATAAAAACAAATATTAGAAAAGGAGAAGAGGAAATTTGTCAGAGGAAAATACAGCCACATTTAATGGTAATGTGAAAATAAAGAAAAAAAATGTTAGACCTTCATCAACTGATTCTAATATTCTCTCTTTGTTTTTCCTGTCTTGCTATGACTTTTATCCAATTTCCTCTTTTCTCTTTTTTAATATGTCTGTTTTTAGAATTGATTAAATGCAGAAATATAAATATCACAAGTGTCCTAACAAATGATATAAAAATGTGTAACTGAAATCTGAAGGCACATTGAAATAGTAAAAGATGCCTTCCAAATGCTAAGCAAAGTATGAAGAAACAGGAAAAATTTGTTAGAATCAAAAGAAAAATGTGTTGAACTGCTATGTAATCTCAATACTCCTATATGGCAATGGACACTGAACAAATTCCTCACAGGAAACTTGTGGTAACAAAGATCTTCAGAACAATGCTGAGAATGCCATAGTCAGAGCATGTGATCTGGGAAGTTAAAAAACATGGAAACAAAATGGATATACTTAGAATCAGGAAGAGTTAGTAAAAATTTCTGCAACACAATGAGGAAAGAGGACTTGGCACTCATAGAACATATTGAAGGCCAGAAGGAAATTGCACGTAACATACCTAACAGGCTTTTAGGAATGGATGTTAAAATAGGGGAGTGGGAGGGGTGGTAGAAAGACAAAGAAAAATTGTTGAGAGCTCCAAAGGATTAGAAGTTGCAAACATCAGTTTGTGTTTGCGTGTGTGATGTGGATTTTTTAATTACAATCTATTGTTCTCTTACTATTTTGTTTACCGATCCAGTTTTCAGTTTCCTCGTCTTTTTTTTTTTTTAAAATAGAGAGGACATATTCATTTCCCTTATTTGTAATTTATTTTTTATTGTAAATGTTTTTTGTGATTTCTGATTTTATTGTTGCATTTCAATTTCTCCCCGTGCCTCATGATGTCATTTTTCTTCCTTCTAGATTCGACGACGACGACGACAACGACAAATACATCGACGCAGAAAAAGCCACGTCGGAGCGGATTATTAAATAAATTCTTCTGCTGTTTTGGTCCAAAGGATAATGCTCCCAAAACCCCTTACCCAGTGCCTGCTGTGGAACAGAACGGCAACACAAAAGTAAGTTTGCCCTGCTTCCCCTCAAAAAAAAAAAAACTATTCAAGGAAAATGTGAGTTAACCTTACTCACCACTTATTGTTTAAATTTTAATTATTAATGACTTTTTCTCATAGGCATGGTTTGAAATGGTGGTGTTTGTTTTTATTTATTTTTATATATATATATATATATATACACACACACACACACATACACAGGTCAAAAATTATCTGCATTTTCACAATAACATATCTTTACGTTTGTCACACTGCTTTTTGCTCATATGTGTTTATAGTTGATATTATGCTCACGTGATCGAAGTTTGAGCTTGACTGCACCAGTTTTCCTGCTGCTGTTACAGTGTAAACATGGCCACTCCATTAGCAGGAGGAACAAACAGCCGTGACCCAAATCTGTACAGAACATGCTACCTCATCGATAACTTGCATGTTCACCATTACAATCTCTCAAGCTTTGCTAAATCTTCAGGAGTAGAGTTTGATGGCCGTCCTGCTCCTCCTCCGTGTGTCATGCTTGCCTGGCCACTTTTAAACGTCTTGATCCACTTGTACATATGCTTTTACACAGTAGTGCCCTGTTACCATATTGTGTTAAAAGCAGCTAGTTGAATTTCAGCCCCTAACATGTCTTCTGGTCAGAGAAATTGGATTGCTGCTCTTTGTTTCTCCTTGTTGCACACTGCTAGTGGAGTGGCTATGTTTACACTGTAACTGCAACAATAAAACTAGTGCAATCAAACTCAAACTTCGATAATAATTTAAGCACGCATGAGCAAAACGGAAGGCAGTGTGACAAACCTAAAGATATGTTATGGCGAAAATTTGGATAATTTTTTCACTTACTTTGTGTGTGTGTGTGTGTGTGTGTGTGTTAACTTTTATATTATCCAAGTTTTTACACTTGGCTTTCTCAAAGAACTTACCTGATAAGTGGCTTGCTGGGCTCCTTAACTTAAATGTATTTATTTTTCAGTAAAGCTTAAATTATCTACCCCACAAAAGGAACGCTATGCTAAAGGATGGTTTTCCTCTTGGGATGGCAGTTACTCTATACTCCCCTGGCAGGTTTTGTTGTTTTAAAAGGCTAGTTTTTAGAATTTTAAAAAACCTCCAAAATATGAAACTGGATTTATGCACTAAATAGTCGTTAATATTCTTGAAAATTGACGACAATGTTTAAATCTAGTTTTTATGTATGTTGCTCTGTTAACCTTTAATATACTGGAGGTGATTTTGTTTGCAAAGCAAAAATTTTATCCTACCACTGCAAGTGACTTAGATGACTGTATAATAACATGTTTGAAATTTGCAGTTGTGTTGTCATATCCTGCTATGACAACAGAAAATTGCCATGACTGAAATTAAGTAGCACATTAGGCGATCCTTGAAAAACAATGCAGTAGGAAACTAGTGTATAATGCAGTGTTAAAGGTTAAGATTCTAAGAATAGCTTTTTGAAACAATAAAAGTTACTGAGGGGCCGAGTTTATGATAATGATGTCAAGCGAAAAGCTGTCTTTATTTTTTTTTTTTTTTTCTTATGGGTGGGGGTTGGATATGTTTAAGCATTGCCTATTTTTTTTCTTTTTAATTGAAATTATCAATTTCATATTAATAATGATGGCCAAAGAATGGTAGCTTTAGTCTTTCATACTTTGTGTCAATTTTGTATTGATCAATAATGTAGACACTTACCATTAATTCTCCAAGAAACTTAACCTGATGTATGTCCTCAAAGTCGAGTGCAAATAAAATTTCCATTGTATGTTGATTGCCCTGTTGGCTGGGGTGGGGGTACTATACATTGACTGCATCCCCCGTTGTGGGGTTAGACATATCGAAAATGGGCCACCTCCCGGTAAATGCTTAATCAATGTCAACAACTAATATTTACCTATCCCCAAACTAAATAAATTCTTACAGACTCAAATATAATATTTAAAAAAAGAATTAACTATATTAAATAACCCAACTGTAGTTGATATTACAAAATCAAGGAATTGCATTTGAGCATGAAGCAGGTGTCACCACTGGGTGTTGAATTTAATGACAATTCAAAAGTTTTAACCCCCCCCCCCCCCCCGAATTAGCATGGTATGAACTTGACAGAAGAGTGAAAAAAAAAAAAAATTGAAAAAAAATCTTTTCAGAGTCATTGAAAAAAAGAATGAAATCAATTACCAAACTTATACTTTGAGAAACTTTTGCAGCGAATGCCAAATATTTGCACTGCAGTAATCAAGGCTAAAGGAGGATATTTTGATGAGAGCAAAATTTAATCGTAAAATCCTTTTTCCTTTTGGCATAATAAAATTTTTAATTAAAAATCAGGTCTCACTTTTTTAAACCATGCATTATAATTTTCTCTTATTTCAAGTATGAAAACGCTACTTTTGGGTTCAATTTAAAAAGGCATCAAGGGTGGCCTCAAACTTTTGAACTGTAGTGTGTGTGTAATATATATATATTTTAAAACATGTTTCAGATAGATCACAATGATTACATTTACATTAAGTTTGTCTTTGCAATTAACCCCTGAATACTTGGGTTAACAAAAAATACGGTGACTTCCGTGATAAATTTTAACTTAACATCGAGAAGATAATTGGTAGAAAGGAAAACCAGTAAAAATAAATACGCATAATATGTCTGTATTATTTAATGAAATCTGCTTGAATGAAGATAGGCTGCATATATATATATATATATATATATATATATTTGTGTATTTAAGCAATAAATTCTCTTTTAGGCATGTCTGATTAAATAAATTACAAACATTATTTGTATATGTAGTTTGCAATTTATTTTGTTTTACACACACACATACATATATTTATCTCCAAATAAAGAGAAAGAACAGATTTAGAATCCACAATTCTTTAGCATTTACTTTATTTTAAAAAGTGCTCAATACCATGTAGATCATAATATTTTTTAATAATATTTTTATTTAAAAATATTTTACATTGCAACAAGGAAATTTATGTGTTTCGGGACTTTTCCCGTCATCAGGCAATGATGAAAATGATTTACTTTTGGAAACGGAAAACAATACATTTGCTTATTAAAGAATTAAGAAGAATGTGGGGGATCAAGATTTTAAAATCTAATCGGTATGTCATTATTGACCAATCAAAAGACAGGTCAAACCTAAAGCAGAAAAGTTAAAATATAGGTTAGATATTAGGGTTGTGTGCGGTATTCATACATATCTTGAGGAACTGCCGTATTAGTATGCGACAACATAACATCCAGTTAAGAATATACTTTTAAGATATGATGAAATAATCCAAGATATATATATAATCTAACAATAGGTTAATTTTAGATTTTTAAAATTATTTTTATATATACTTCAGAACAATTTTAAAGGGGCCTCTATTATGATTAAATCCTTTTTATATAATTTTAAACCTAAAATACAATATTTATTTTATTCAATGGGCCTTAATACAAAGCAATATTTAAAATTAAAAAATCAAGGAATTAAATCAATATTACATGTACCATTGTATATAATAAAATAATGGATATATAATTGTAATACATAGAATTTTTCATAAAAAAAATCTATTATCTATATGGTAAGGTAAACATTGTACAATATCTACATATTACAGTTAGTTCATTACGTTGATTTAATAGATCATCATTTTTAGGAAACTTAATAATATGCAGCTTTTCATGTAGACACAGGGTACATGGGTCATTTAAGTACTTACAAATTTTCGTGTTTTTAATATTTTCCATTTTACTTTAGGGTTTTATTGATTTCTTTTAAATACCAGAAATATTTAGATAGGGATGTTTTGGTTACAGCATGGATTGATGTTGATATCATCTTTCTTTAAGAAAGTTTTTTGTGCTTCCAACATAAAATTTCTTAACATCTGGGTTTTCAGTAGATGAAATAGTGCATTGATAAACAATAGATTCAGTAAGGCATTTATTTTCCAATGGACACGTTATAGGGTTTCTACAGTTACGTAATTTATTATCAAAATTATTGATTTCCCTTTTGGAATTACTATTATTTTTATTTAGGTGTAAGTGTTTATTTAAAATTTTATTATACTTTTTCATAATTTTTTCTAGATTACCAGTACAGCTATAACTTAATTTTAGCATATTTTTATTGAAAGTTTTGCTTAGTAATACTCCTCTAAACAAATTTTTTTTTATATATATATGATCTCCTCGACTTTCTTAACTCCTTAATAAGGAAACACATTGTTTCCTGTTTCCAAAAGTAAATCATTTTCATCAAAAGTTACCGAATATTGCCTGATGATGAAATAAGTCCTGAAACATAGGAATTTCCATGCCACAATGTAAAATAAAAATATTAAAAACAAACAAATATATATATATATATATATATATATATATATATATATATAATTTTCAAATAAATAGATGTACATGCAAGTTTTCACATACAATATATATATATATATATATATAATGTTCTTAGGTGTAAGTAAAATGGTGCTCAATGCAAAATAACACAGCTAGTAAGTATATATTAATAAATATACATAATACCCAACATTGACAATATGACTCTGAGTTTCATGCACCTCACAATCGTTACTGATGATTGAGTGGTTGATGAAACTCTGAGTCATATAGTCAGCGCAGGGTATTGTGTGTGTGTGTATATATATATATATATATATATATATATATATATATATATGCCAAAAATAATGTTCGTAGGGATTTTGATATACAAGGATTTTGTGCAGCTCATTTATTTCCTCATCTTGAATTTAATTTGTTTGAATCCAAAAAAATTAATGTGCTGAAAATTCTTTTAAAAAAAAAAATCTCTGGCATATTTTAACTGCTTGCCAATTTGATAAAACTTGCATAAAAAAAAAGCGTTAACTTCATTACTTTGACCAAATTTTATTGAAAACCAATTTTTCTTGTACAAGAATAGATATGACAAAAGAAAAAAAGATCAACTTTTACAAATTGATCTGCTAATATTAATCTTCACTCGGTCAGATTTTTTTTCTCTTTGATTTTTTTTCACATTGGAAATAAGATAGTGCTTAATTTCCTTAACTTTAGCATTTAAAGAGTTCCAATTCACTTCCTCTTTTTAACAAGTAAATTGAAAATGGGTTTATTGCCAAAGAACAAGAATAAATTGGAACTCTGAAAGGAAATTCTGTGGGTGGTTCTACTAAATGCTAAATTTAACTTTGGAACCATTGCAATCCATTTTGTTATTCCTGGGATTTCTGATGTCTGAGAATTGTTCCTTTGCTCTTGCAGACACAACTAGATTTACAAATCTATAGATTATACAGAAATTGATTTTTTTCTTTCTTTTTTGTGTAATCTTTTGTTATCCAGAGAATTTCTTATAGACCCCCATTTTGGGAGGTGGGGGTTGTTAGGGAGCTGTTTTCTATTGTCTTTAATAATGTATGTATGCTTTATTTAGAATTAAAACTTTTATCTAATTCAGATCGTTGCAGAAAACTGTCTGAATTGACAATTTTTTAAAAAAAAACAGCTTGTTTTTTTATCTGACGTAAGTGTAAGTTGATCAGATAATAAGAGTCTTTCTTAGTTATTTTTTTTTTTTTTTACTAATGTTCACCCACTACAAGGCCCAAGAGCCACTCAAGGTAGAGGGTTACTGTGTGATTCTGTATTAGCATCATAAGCAGAGGCAAGCAGTAAAGTTCTTGGGGCTATGCAGGAAAAGTAATGGCTAACTCTAGACTTGAAGAGGGCAACATTTTATTAGTGAATAATATTTCCATGTTCTGTCGGAGACATTAGAAGTATAGAGTGGAAGTAGACTTTCTGAAAGAACTGGAAACGCAATTCTAAACAAGAGATGAACCTCTGCTCTTGTTAAAAAGATTGGAGGAGGGTGAGAACAGATGATAAGCAAACCTTATCTACTCTTAGTGTTTGTTGATGACTTCTTTTCTATTTTACTTATTTGTTTTTGTCCACCACCCTCGATAAAAAAGATACCCCCAGCAAGCGAAATAAAGGATTCAGTTTGACATTCCAACCACCTGAAGAAGGCCAGAGCGTACAATGGCCGAAACGTTGCGATAAATATGGCAACAAAGATGAGGACAATAGTCCGAATAATGTAAATAGTGTAAATTCGAAGAAACAAGTATGTACAATGAAAAATATGCTTACTGAAAAAAAAATACATCTATTTAAATTTTTATGCAATATGTTAACTCTGAAGCTCAATGGAACAATAAACCTTCTTTTGCCAACTTTAATATTAATTATGAATTGTGAATTCAGGGTAAGTTTTATGGAAGAAATTTCTCTTTTAATGTAAAGACTTAAAATGTATATCTCTTGATATCAAAGAATTAAAATTATATATCTTGATATCATAATTTATTTTCATATGTTAAATTAGGATATATTTGCATTAAGGCAATTTTGGTGCTTTCTCTTTATTTTGAAGAGAAAATACTCACTAAAGTTTTCTCATTCTTTATTCCCTGTAACCCCTTGCATCTTGTGGCATTATCTCCTTGCTTGGGGTAAAATGATTTAAAAAAAACAAAAAAACTTTGAATTCTATAAAGAATCATTAAATATTACTTTTATATTTTTTCCCAAGCATTGCAACCAAAATTATGTCAAAGGACACCAAATTCCCATGGTCATTTTCTTTAAAAAAAAAAAAAAAATTGAAAAATAAACTAACTTGTTTTTACACTCTCCTCAGTTACTGTCCAGTCTTTGTCTAATTTTAATTTAAGAATGCAGGGTTGTATCATGTTTACCTGCATGTGAAACAGAATTAGCAGACCCAATTTTGGAGTCGGGCTGAGGCTGTCCAATTTACCCTCAAGTAAAGGCAGGAATTTGTTTTTCCCTGGATTTCCTCTTGTCACTAACTATATTGATAAAATATCTGAGCACTAGCATCTCATGACAGCTGATGGGGAAAAAATGTAGGTAAATGATTAGCTTACCTGCCCAGGTAGAATTAATGGCTGTCCAGACATTATGCAATGGACTTGAGGGTTGGAGGGCATGAAATGGAATCGGCTTAAGAGAGGAATCTGAGGAGGGGATTAATATTACAGGATTTCTTGTTCACCTGAGCATTACTTAGTTTTTTTATCCCACAATGTTTACTTTCTTGTTAAGAGTTATCAAGTTAAATCCTGATTTTTTTTTTTTTTTTTTTTTTTTTCTTCAGATATCTTCAATACAAAAATGTCCTTTTTATTTGTTTTTTTTATGTCTGCCTGTCTCGTCAGCTGTTAATTTTAGCATCTCTCACCACTTTTTTTTCTTTTTTGTAAACTAAATTTCACCGACTAGAACGCAAGAAGGTAGAGAGTTACTGAATGAGTGTAATAGGAATGAAAGAGGAGGTGGTTGGAAATGAAGATTATGAGAATAAGGACAGTTGGTAACGATTGACTCTTGATATGAAGAGGTTAAGATTGTAGCATTCAGGGAAGCACACACGTGGGAGTCAGTTCTGCAAAGTAGCAGTTCTTGGTGAAAAAAAGCTATCTGAGTGGAAGTTTTTCCTTGGAGTATGTAGGAAATAAGGTTTATTAAACTCCTTAGAGATAGCATGGCTTGTCCTATCTGTAATGGTCTGAACTGGTGGAACTAAATAATTGAGCATATTTGAACATTTGCCTTGGAAATAGCAATAGAGCAGTGGTGGGTTTGCAACATTATGTCTGTGGGGAAAGAGGCAAGTAGGGTGGAAAATAAGTTGCCCCTTACAAGACAGGGTAAACAATTTTGAACCCTATCAAGGCTGGCTTTCTAACTCTTTTTTTTTCTTTTTTGCAGTGTATGTGTAAATGCATCTGGTACAAAAATTTACTGTACCTTTTAAGAATTTTAGTTTTAATTTTTTTACATTTGTTTTTACAATGGCTCTTCCATATTTAATAATGATGATTGCAATTATTTATTTACCTCATTTATCAATATAAAATTGCTTGAAGTCAAACTAGTTGTACATATGGTAGATCAAAAGTGCAAAAATACCCTGTACTGACTAGGACCAGTGATCTACAAGGAATTATGCAAACTATTTGGATTTGACTATGCAAACTGGATGTGCAAGTAGTGTAGTGGAAGTGAAATGGGAGAGCAGAGTTCCAATTGCGACCAGGTTTGTTACATTCACTTTTGCATAAAAACCTTGGGGGAAATGTGCAAATCCATCTCTCCTCTCCTCCAACTATGGATTAAACTCTTGGGGTTCCTATTCTTGGGTTGCCACCAGTCTTGAAATGGTGACTTGATAAAAACATGCATTCTCCAGCAGTTTTGGCAAATCGTGGAGTTGGGTCTGCCCATAAAAATGTACACTAAAATTCTTAAGCCATGTGTGGCTATTTTTTTATGCAGATTGATGGTTGCTGGGATGTTTTATGCTTGGGTTTAATAAATAAAAAAGAAAGGCATTTGTCTAATAGAAAAGAAGGGCGTTTCGGTTTGCCAAAGTAATAGAAAAGAAGGGCGTTTCGGTTTGCCAAAGTAATAGAAAAGAAGGGCGTTTCGGTTTGCCAAAGTAATAGAAAAGAAGGGCGTTTCGGGTTGCCAAAGTAATAGAAAAGAAGGGCGTTTCGGGTTGCCAAAGTAATAGAAAAGAAGGGCGTTTCGGTTTGCCAAAGTAATAGAAAAGAAGGGCGTTTCGGTTTGCCAAAGTAATAGAAAAGAAGGGCGTTTCGGTTTGCCAAAGTAATAGAAAAGAAGGGCGTTTCAGTTTGCCTCCAGTTAGAAAGCCACAAGCTACTGACAGGTTGAACTTAATTAATGAAGTAATTACTGCTTCCCTTTAAGCATTTCTAAATCACGGGTTTGAAATAGATACCTTTTATCACAGGTAACTTGAATAAATCTGTTACCTGTGTTTGACATTTCTTTGCCGACAGTCATATAAAAAAAAATTGTTTCTGTGTATTCATTTAATATGATTAATAAGGTGAATGTTTAACTTATACGGTGTACAAGTAAAATCCATAACTCTAAATGCAGGTATTTAGGGTAGGGGGTTAACCCATTAATGATGACCATTCCATTTTTGTGATGGTAGGTAGTATTGGATTTTAGGTGGACACCAATAATGCTGGAAATTTAAAAAAAAAAAAAAAAAATGGTAATTAATACCAGATTTTTAAAAAAATATCAGGATTTAAAAAAAAATAATTATTAAAATTAATACTAGATTAAAAAATATTTTTTTAATTAATATAACATTAAAAAAAAAAAAAAAGAAAAACTTATAGATCATAACTAAATTTGAGAAAAAGTTGGAATTTTAAACAGATTAAAAAAAAAAAAAATTATGGAATTAATACAATATTATGAAAATATTTTTATTAAAAAAACTCTAGATAATATATCCAGATGTAAAAAGGCAAAAAAACATTTAGAATTAATACTGCATTTTTATTTAAAAAAAAACAAAAACTCTAAGAATTAATACCAGATAAAAAAATTTTAAAAAAAATTTATTTTTTAGAATTAACACAAAATTTTATTCTCGCCATTAACAGATTTCTTCATAGATGAAAAATGTTGTAGTTTTTATAATACTGCATTGCGTCTTTCACATCATTAGTAACTGTTGACATTGACTGGGTGCATGCCCGTTGGTGACCACAAGTTTTTTCAATACTTCACTTTTTTCAGTATTTTAGCTGGATTTATTTATTAAGCTGTCATCGTTTGGAATTCATTTTCAATTCTTTCAGTCTTTTTGTTTCCTCTTATTCATAATTGATCATCACAAAAATTACCTTTTGTGACACAAATGTCTACAGATGTGTGTCATTTGTGAGAGGATTTTGTGTGTCCAGCTGTTCACACATCAATATCTCCTGTGTGTCCTTTACTGCACTTGTGTTTATCTAGATGAGGGGGGGGGCTAAAAGGTTCCCAACTTGGCCAATTTTCCAAAATATTTATCAATAATCAGAATTTATTTTTAACTGCTTCTTGGTCCAGCTGATAATTTTTTTTTTTTTTTTTTGTATTGAAATAGTTTATATCCAGATCACAGAATCTCATTAAACCGAGGAGGTTAGAAGTTTGACTGAAATGTTCTAAAATGACTGCTGCTAACCAAAATAGTTATTGTAATGAATTATAAATTATTTTTACTAGGTTTCCTACGAGGTTGTGGGTATTTTTTTTTCTCTTAAGGAAATTTTCTAATCACACCACCAAGATTATTAGGACTAAGCCCTTTATAAATTTTCTACTTATTGACATTTTAAATGATTTTCCAACTCTCAATTTTATTAAAACACACTCCGCTTCGTATTTTCTTCATATCAGGCACCAAAGAATAAGAATTGTTTGACAATTTGTTAACCCCGACCCCCACCACACACACACACACATTTTTTTTTCTGCTCTCCAGTTCTCCCACCACCCCAACCACATGAATTTAAGTGTGCTACTAGATTGGTAACTAGGTCTCGTCAATGCAATTGCCATTTCTACTCTAAAAGTTTCTTTTCTCGCACTTCCCACCTGTGGAACTACCTTCTGATTTCTTTCTTCCCTGATAACTACAATCTTCAAAAATGTAAATGCAATGCCATTCGCTATCTTCTGTCTTCTTGAAGCCTATTACTTTTTTTTTGTCCTTTCCTCAATCCTCCCCATTTTCAATCTTCTCGTTGTCTTTCACTTTCACACCCTGTAATCCCCTTGCATTCTAGTGACATTGTTGACTTGCTTGGGTTGAAACGATTAAAGTAATAACTCCTCACCCTAGAAATTCGGACTTTTTTTTTTATCCTCACTAAAATTTTTGCTAGCCTAATTATCATCTTTGCACTGGGACGCCATTGTAAGGGAGATAACTTCAGAATATTACAAGTTGTTTATAATCCCAGATTAAAAAAAAAATTGACTCATTGGAAAAGCCACAAAATAACAATTGGAAAATTTTCATTTTAAAAAATTTTTATTTTTATTTTTATTTTTTTTTAATGGTATATGTAAACTAGTGTAAAATAATGCATTGAGTTGACTTCCCCTCACGACCTAACAAAGAAAAAAAAAAGAAAACTTGCAAAATTTAAAGAAATAATTTAAATCATTTAGAAACACTAAGCCAGTTTTTTTTACATTTGATTGAATATGGACATAAATGTGAGTTTACAAGCTTTTGCTTTGAATGCCAGATGAATTGAAGGAAGTTCTCACTTTGACCCTTGATGGTAGCCACTCAATTTTTCTCAGGTCTGTGGTGTTGGGCAGATATTTTGGTTGGGTTTTTGTGTGTTGCAATAATTTGTTTGAATTTTATTATTTTGGTTTGTGTGGTTTTGATGATTATTGTGCCAAGATTAAAATATTTAATGCTTAAAAATGTTTCTTCTTTTTAGATTCAGGTTGTATTTCAAGCATTGAATGCTTTTTATTTCTCTTTTTATTTTTTTTTATTATTTTTTTTCTCAAATCCTGTTTTGATTTTAATGCCATTATTTTTTTTTTCCCCTTTTTAAACTGTTTTTCACATTTTTTTGCAAGCTTTTTAATTGTTTTCATTTAAAAAAAAAATTTTTTTTTTTTTATTTATTTATTTATTTTTTTTTTTAACCATGCTCAATAATTATTGTTTCGGTTTTCAGCCTTGCACCCAAACGCCACCTACTACTGTTGTGAGTGAACTAGGGGGAGATAAGTCATTGGCAAGTTTTATCAATTTTATCCCTTGATATTAGGCAGTAAAGCTTTTACCTCAAAGGGTGTTTCAATAAGTCGAGATATTGTTGAAAACGGTCAATACTGAAATATTATTCATCTAAATATTTTGAGATTTTTTAATTTTTTTTTTTTTTAAATCGGACAATATTTTAACTAATTTGTATTTCAAAACTATTTTATGTCTTTTATCAAAAACACTTAAAACATGAAAAATTTGCATTAAAGAGTTGTCATAAAGACCAGAAATTTAAAAAAAAAAAAAATCCTTTTTTTGAGATATCATCCAATCAAAATTAGTTGTTTGCATCAGTAGGTCATTTAACAGCTTCTGGGTAATTTTAAGATGGAAATTACAAAAGAATTCTCCAGAATAGATTTGATTTGTATTTTCACTAAACATTAAAATTAATGTTGTCAAAACAACTATTTCAGTGGTTTAAAACAGTTTTTCTTCCCATTAAAAGCAACCTTTCTTTTGTTTTATTAAAATATGGAGACACACTTGAACATTTGTGATATCACAGGAACCCAGTATCATCATTTGTCTAATAATTAGGAATATAAAAGTCTTTTAATGATAATAAATGTTCTAACAAACTCTACCCTCCTTGTTGGTGGCATTGGTAAAATCATATTCTAATGACTATAAAGTTGGGGGGGGGGTGATTTTCTGTTATTAAGTAATAAACTGAACCCTTTGTAATTACTATATATTAATATAATATATATAAAAAAAATATATATTTATCCCGATAATGCTTACCATCCCAAAAATGGGTTTAT
>OZ038506.1:74797441-74817441 GCA_964036315.1 Acanthosepion esculentum
AGCATTATTCTGTCAACAAGTGAATATAATTGTTACCATAACAACGGAATATCTGATTAGCTAATGAGGGAAAGTCAGACTGCTAATTCATGCTTTTTTTTTTTTTTAAATATAGTTTTACTATTAATGATTTAAGAATCAGAATTCTATCTTATATGCAATGGTAATTCATTTTCTCAACAAAAATAATAGATTATTCATGAAGAAAATGAATGTAATTGCAAAATTACTTAAATAGGACTGTCATTTTTGGATTTGGATAGTAAATTATTAAAGCTATATCTAATTTTATCAAGCATGATTTAAATTTCCAGTTATCAGAATTTTTAGGTAGAAATGATTACCCCTCCCCCCAAAATAATTTTGTTTTATTTACTTTATTATTTACATTCAGACTAATGTCATCATCTTTTTCATTCACATTTCGGCCATTGTGCTTCCAGCCTTCTTCAGGTGTCTATCAATCCAGGTAAACTTTAGGGACTTTTGAACTGAACCCTTTATTTAATCAATAGTATAGGTTGTTCCTGTTTCACTGTCCATGCCTAGTAATGTCTTGTCCATTTTTTTAGTACTGCTCCTCGGTCATTTTCACAGAGCTTATGTCTATACTACTCAACCCAGGGATTGAACTCTCAATTACCATGCCACTAAATTCACAAACCAATGCTTTAATCCTGTCGGCTATTGCCCCGTGGAAGAAGACCAGAGAGCACAATGGCTGAAACATAATGAGGACATTAGTCTGAATGTAAATTAAAATTCCTCATCCTTGAAATTAAGATGAAAATTTTCATTTGTTTTATCGATTATTATTTATTCCTTGAGGTCTGTTCAATTTTTTTTTTTTGTTTTCCTCAAATTAGAAATAAATTTTGGTAATCGTTTAACTTTAGTAAAAGGAATTTCCTCAGAATACTAAATCTCTTAAGATGACTTTATTATCATCAAATAAAATATTTTCTCAGTTAAATATTATTTCTAAAAGACAAAGTTAAAATATTTGAAATTAAATTTTTTGATAAATTTAAACTTTCTATTTGGTGAGTAAAAAAAAAAAAAAGTCTAAAGTCATTTTAAATTCTTTTTATTGCTTGCTGTTTTTTCCTCACCTTCTATTTTCCTCACCTTCCTTTTTCCTCCCCCCTTTCATTTCCCCCCTTCCATTTTTCCTACCAGTCCTTTTATTTTCTCCCCTTTCCTTTTTTCTCCTTCTCCCCCCCTCAACCCCCCCTATGAATGTTGATGGATTCACCTTAGTATAAGAGTTCCTGTATGAAATTTTCTAGCAGGCATGAACTTTTTCTTCTTTATTGAGAGTTGCACACATTATTATATTAGTTAGTGAATGCACCATTGTAGGTGTAGAGTGTTGTGGCCGATGGGGCAAAAAAAAAAAATACCTCCCCCCCAAACTTTTTTTTTTTTTTTTTTTTTAGAGTGACAACGTTTTTCTTCACCTGTTTTACTTATATTTTGCAATTCTTTTTTTAGCTTTTGATATTTTGTTTGTCTGTCGTAAGAAATCTTATACATACGATGGTGAAGATGTAAACTAAATGATTTTGTTTTTATGCTTTGTTTTTGCTTTTTGTTTTTTTTTTTGTTTTTTTTTTTCTGAGTAATTTTGTCATTAATAAAATCTTGTGTTCTTTATTTTAACTTTTGGGTCAAAAGTTACATAATATAAAATTTATTTTTCTTATCTTTTGCTTTTTAATCTGAAGAACAAAGAGAAAGAAATTGGTAAAAAAAAATGTGTTGGTTAAAAAAAAAAAAAGTAACAAAAGATTGAGAAAATAAAATCCGAAACTTGTTTGCTGTGTGTTTCTACTGAGTGCAGTTTGGTGTTTTTCTGTTTGATAAAAGAAAATATTTGTTTATTTTCCAATTCAGCTAATTTTTAGTTTTTGGAGAAGGCTTTTTGGTGAATGCCGACCTGTTCATTGCTCAGAACCAAGAATCTTAAAGAAACTAAATAAGATATCCTATCACCTACCCCACCCCCCGGTCTTTTGAACAGAATTTGACGTTCATCGCTTATTTTCTGTTTAGGATTAGGTTTCTGATTTCTTCTAAAATCTTCTCATTCTTTCACTCCCACTAGACCCCCTTGTGCCTTGCTTGTGCTTGCTCAATTATAGTTATGTCATGTTCACGAGTGAAGACACTTTGAACATTAAAGTTAAAGAAAAAGTTTGAAACACTTCCTTACCTCTCCCCCACCCCCAACATCCCAATTAAATGGTTAGGCAAACATTTAAGTAAATAATGATTTACAATTTTAAATGATGATTTATAAATAAAAAAATGATAAATAATAATATAATAATAATAAATAAAAAATGATAATTTAAATAATGATTTAAAATTTTCAATGATTTTTACGTTCTTGTACATTGTTTATTTGCCATTATTACAAGTGTAACAAAGAAAAGACTACTGAACCAGCAGGTAATATCAGTCCTCCTATATGACAGTGAATATTTGACTCTCATCAGATGAAGAAGAGACTTGACACAGCCGAAATGGGGTTCTACAGAAGGATACTGAGAATACCATGGACTGAACATTTGTGCAATGATGAAGTTTTAGTGAAATTGAAAATAGGTCACTTATACATAACATTAGAAAGAGACAGTTGAAATTTCTAGAGCACATAATGAGGATTGAGGGCTTGGAGAATTTGACACTTACAAGACATATTGAAGGCAGGAAAAACAGGAAAGCAGTGCCTGTCGTACCTAACAAGCTTATGTAAATGGATGGCAGAACAAGGTTTAGAGGATATAGTAAAAAGAAAAACTTTACCAAAGGCTACAAAGGGCAGGAAGTTGTGGAGAGCTATGTTCGCACACATCTTGAAGAGACATGGTGCATAGAAGAAGATTACAATCAATTGACAGCTATGATGGATGCGACTTTGGACTCACTGAGACAATTTGGAAAACTTTGGCATGTTTTCCTAATGGACAAATGTCCTCGGGTAAAAGAATTTTGTTTTCTAAGAATAAAATTAACATTAGAAAGTGATTCCCATGATATGACTGGACATATTGTTATTAAATTAGACATTAGTTCCATTTCATCCTCAAGTGAAAAAATTCGCTTGACTAGGAAATGGAACTAATGTCTTTAATTTAATAGCAAAATTAAATTCGAAGCTTTTAGGTTCCATTTTTGAAACATGGTTATTACTGTGTAGCGAAGAAAACATTTTAAATCAGTTAATTTATAATATATATATATATATATATATATATATATATATATATATATATATATATATATGATAGAAATTGTTAGGAGGATTTGATAATTATAATTAATTAATATAGCAGCGCTATATTGAGTCTGATTTGCTATCTCTTTGTCATCGAGGCCCGTTGGAACAGTTGATATGGTGTTTGCTTGACAACCTAACTGTCAGGGTTTCAATTCTCAGTAGTGGATGCGCACTGCTGATGAGTCCCAAATATAGGACGAAGGGGCCGTCCAGTGTTTCTTCATTCTGTTGAGGTTTCTTTCAGACTCAATGAATTACTTAATTATATATATATCTCCAATGCAATGAGAAGGAAAATAATATATAAATTCTAACGTTCACAGATCTTTCCAGACTGGCCATCCTTTGACACCTATCCCATCCTTCACCAAACTGCTATTGTTTCACTCAGTCACCTTTTTGCTTTATGAATATTTTTTTCTCTCAAACAAATGTAAAAAAGGAAGTGACATTTCACATACAGCTTGCTTACAAGCAGAATTGTTCATAACCATTTTTGGTTCTCATCCATCGAGGTGCAATTGAAATTCACTGAAACGAAGATGCATCTTTGTGATAAAATGAGATAAGTCCACATTAACCAAATAAATTTTCAGCTTCTCTTTCTTGACTTAGTTTTTCAAAAATCTCATCCACTTTGCTAATTTAATTTTACTATCTAATGCCTTGACAAGCAGATATCATTTCTGTGGATTTCTTAATATTGAGCACTTTAATTACAAAGACCGCTTGTCTTAAATGTGTTCTCCTCTTCAAATATACACTTGTCGGCTGTTTTTGAAACGATGTATTTTTTTTCTTTTTTAATAATAATAACAACAACGTATGTAAATAAATGAAGTTATTTTAAGTCTGTAAAATAGAAAATTTCATAAAACCTGTTTATAACTCTTCCCGCTTATCTAAAATTCATCACAACAAATAGTGCAGTGCTTTTTTGTATTTACATTTTAAAAAAACTCCTTTCCCAAGAGAATTTAGTCAACAAGTAATGACACATGTCTTCCTTTTCTTTCAAACAATTGTTTGCTTCTTGCGCTGTGTGGCATTCACTCCACCCAATTCTGTTAGGTCAGAATGCCAAATGTATGGCCTAAATAGCTTTACGCTGAGGTTACAAGTAGTAACTACGGAAGGACATTGTGTCATAATAATAATAATCTGTGTTGGCTTTTTGTAGTACTTGGTTATTATTATTATTATTATTACGTCTGCTGCTAAAGTGTTGAAATTGATGGTAGTTTTCTGCCTTTTTAACTCCATTTGGGGCTGAGGTAGATGACTCGTTTTTTTTTCATTTTATTTACTATTTATCATCTCCCTAAAATTTTCTTTATAATAAAATTATAAAAAGAAAACGAAAGAATAATTTTATATCTTTTAAAATTACTATTTTTAATGTTTGTCATCTTAATTGCTTCTTAATTTTTTATTTGTAGTTCAGTAAATAAATGGAAGGATTTTCTTTTGTAATTTTTATGTGAAAAATTCAGGCTCGGTTAGTTTATACTAGTGAATGTTTTTTTTTGTTTTGTTTTTTTACAAAGAGGAATTTAGTTTTCTCAAATCTTATCAGAAATAATAATTATTATTAAATTTAGATTTTTTTGCTTAACTTAAGTTTTTACTATTACACACACACACACACATATTTTAATTTAAATAAAAACAGACCACTTTAAGATTCCATGTAAAATTATTTCACCACAGCCCTTTTAAAGGGCCGCGGATCATCAGACTTTACTTTCAAAGGTTGAAACGAAAAATGAGGGTCTATCCATACGGATTACCTAGTTTTTCGTAAACTATGTATGTATATATAAAATACCAATTGGTAGGGATCCTTAAAAATACATTTCAGTTATAATTTATTTCATGAAATAATTTATGACCGAAATGGATTTTTAAGGATTCTCTTTACTTATATATATTGTTTATAGATTCTTATGTCCTTTGGAAGATTGTATCTCCAACACTGAAATCAAAAAACAACATTAAATTCTTACATTGACTACACATGCACCGCTCTCTCTTGTGGGTTAATTTGTCATTTGGCCAAACTTAGTGCAATTCTGGATGAATATATGTCAAATAATCAAAATAATAAAATAAGGCCAATTTTAGTAGATAAAACTAAAATTTTACACAGGATACTGTGCAAAAAGAGAATCCAAATTCCGGAGGTTGTAATAAGAGAAGCAGCCAACATTAAATAATAAAGTATCTTTATATGGGGTCATATATTAAAGCGTTTTCTTGTTTTATAAACATGAAAATTTCACTTTGACATTTACTTGTCATCATCTTTGATTGACTTGAAATTGCTTCCGTCAAACATAAGAACGTCAGAATTAAACAAGACCAATTGTGTAAATATACACAAAACAATCCTTGAAAACAAATGTAGCAACATTCAAAAGTACTCGGGAAAGAAAAGAATGTAAAATAAAATTATGAACTTTGGCAAATTTACTGATAACAGAAAAAAAAATTTCAAATTTGAAAAATTAATTTAAAAAAAAAAATTGATAGATAAAACTTGTCCATGTTATTTTCACCAAAATACACCTCCATATACCCAAGTACAGGGTGGTTATTCATGGAATAAAATTCCAGTAACCAAAAACACTATTAAAGCAAATAATATTTATTAAAATTTATAACATATGCAGGTTAGATCACTTTTGTAGTGATCTTAAAATATGCAGGGGTTATAAATTTGAATATATATATATATATATATATATATATATATATATATATATATATATATATATATATGAATGAGAAGAAATAGAAGAATCTAGTGTGGTGGTTATGAAGGTTTTGTTACAAAGTTTACTTTTCCTAAATTTTACCAGAAATACTTATTTTTTAAAAATTAAATAAGTCTCAAAGTATTAAAAAAAAATAGGTTGTAGAGCTGCAACCATATCTAGTCCCAGAAAAAGAGTTGATGGTGGGAGGACACTCATTTTTTTTTATTATTATTTTTATATGTATTTATTTTTATTAAACTTTTTTCTTTTTTTTTCTTTTTTCATTGAGAAAAATTTTCAACTCCACGTGGAGCTTATTAAAACGATCTGTTGATTAATTTCTTCCTGTTTACTGTGTAACTGACGATGTTCCCGTCCGATTATTAAGACCCTGCCCTTGTATTCGTCCCTAAGTGTACTAAAAAGTACTTTGTCTTACTCTTGTTCTTGTAAGAACTTAATCTCCATTTTGTTTGATGATAATGTTTTTGATTAGAGAATTGAATGGAAAATAGCTTAGTGTTATTTGTGCTACCCTTCTCAAAACTTACTATTTATTTATTATTATTTTTTTCATGAGACTCAATAATCTTCTTCCATGCTAAAAGGTCATGAATTGTTGGCATCTTGTGTCTTAGTTTTCTTTGTGAAAATCGGGTCGCGTCTTACATGCTAGAGAAATAGTTTGCTCTTTTTAAATTGCCATTAGAGTAGGAAAAAAACTACATGTACCATTTAGTTGTCGGCATAATTTTTGAATTCTGTATAAATCAACGTATAGTGAAAATATTTTCCATTATCTTCATGGGCGTTAAACATCTAGCAACAGCGCTGTTCTCATCTTCTAGTTTTTAACTTGTCATCTTGTTTGCTCAGCAGCCAAACGTTACAAGTTGAAATTTACCAGCAGCTTCTAATGCAAGGGAAGCAACTCTGGTAAGATTTTTCACTCACGAAGTCATTAAGTCTCCAATATTATATTCAAGAAGTACAGTTTAGTCAGGCACAAGGCCTCAATTTCGGAGATCTTGTTGGGTACAAAACCTACTACACAGCAATGTTTATTGAATACATGGTGGAGTTGTACAATTGGCATTGTGACCACAAATAATCATTGTAATTTTTTTTTTACATATTACTATAGACCAACGTTTTTCAAACTTTTTTTTTTTTTATTGCGACCCACAGCAAGAACCACATTTTGCATTGCGACCCCTTATACCTACATGTAATAAATCAGACAAACAATGTTCACTAGATTCATTTATTTAGCATCAACAGTTTATGTATATTTTTAATGATCTGCACATAGTGGAATTGCATGTATTTAGTTGTATTATCTATTTGTGTGAATATAAAATTATTACTTTTAGAAAAACAAATTTAAAGGAAATTCCATCACTGCATGAGATGGATATACTTGTTTGTTCACAAGCAGCCGATTCCAATTGAGAACATAGGCAAAAGATAATGCTACATGCATATCAGGTGCAGTGTAGAGACTGTTCCTGTCCTTTGTCTTAAATTGAGTTAATATTGACTCTCTCTCACACACACAAACACACACACATATATATATATATATAATTATTTTAAAACAAAAAATATAATACAAGCTTCCCTTGTGAAAAACTAGCAATGATTTTTTGAGTACTGTACAGCATTTAGAATTGTTTATATTCTGCACTTTACTGTCACTTAATTTTTTTTCTTCTTTCTTTCTTTTTTTCTCGTGACCCATTTTATTTATCTTGAGACTCACTGAAGGGTCAGGACCCACAGTTTGAAAAACCCGGCTATAGATTATGCACTTCAGGTCCCAAATATCAAAAGAAAAAAAATATTAAATACTATAAAAGCTAATTGGAGTTCAGTTTGCTATGTAAATTATTTGTAAATTGATCCCCCACTAAGCCAAAACAAATGTGCTCATACATGAAATTTTAAAAAAAAATTAATTTAAAATTTATAATCAAGTAGTCGGTAGTAATATATATATAAAAAAAAACAACAAAAAAACAAGTTACAAGTTGGAAAAAATTTTTTTTTTTTTTTTTTTTTTTTTGCATTTTAAGAAAACATTTATGAACATGTTTTGGATTCCATAGGGGGTATCAATTTACAATGAATTTACATAACAAACTAAACCCCCTATTGAATTTTTATCACATTTTAATTAAAAAAATTTTTTTTTTTTAATATTTCTGACCTGAAGAATTTAATCGATAGTAATATGAAAAAATTTTCTAAAGAAAAAAAGATTCATCCTAGTCACAATGCCTGTTGTACAACTGCACTGAATTAATTTAATAAATGACGACATTGCTGTGATCCTAAGAGGGTGTAAATTGACATATACCCTCTTTTACACCCGCCTCCACTTTAAACTGATCTCTATAAGATGATATTGTAAAATATGGCAAAGGTTTGTTGAGGTTGGGAGAAACACCTAACTAATTGCTCTCCCAACCAGCACTGGGGTAATAGACAGAGAAAGGAAATGACACTGCCTTAGAAAGTTGCTGTAACTTTAGGAACAAAATGCCCATTGGAACGACTTCACAAGACACAGTCTTGCCAGCTGCTGACATGCTGGTTTTCTTATCACTTTTATTGAAAGTTGACAGAAACCCAGATGTAGACAAGTTTTAGAGAGGCCCATATCTGAATATGCCAAGCTGTTCTGCTGCTCATGGGGGAAAACTCAGATGCAACTGGTTTTGGCAGACATGTCCCCGTGGGATCCAGAGCCTCTTTTACATCTGTACTGATGCACGTTCCCCACAGATGGCATTAATAATATTCTGATAGAAAAACTTGGTTTTGTGAAATTAGATTCTGATTTAAAAAGAAAATTGTATTATGACTTTTTTATTCTGAATTTCTTTTATTCCCACTTCACAAAAAATGCACTTTGCTAACAAATTATGCAATTTTCTTAGCCAGTCTTTAACCTTTATATGCACAAAAGAAACTGTGTTTCAAAACAACATTTTTTTCCTTGACACTGGTTTTAACTACCTTTACTTATCAGCAATGTTTTTTTTGTTTTTTTTTAAGGCAATGATTAAAAATCTGATTTTAAACAGTCCAGCTTTTTCTTCATACTGAAGCTTTCTTGTGTGAATCAAAAGAGGAATTTTCTTCCAAGTAACGATCAAAATTCCTCCTATTAGTCACTAGTGTCGGAGTTAGCTCCTCCTCAGTTCCTTAATCCTTCAACAGGCGTCTCTCTCCCACGAGTATAAATACTGGCTGACCCTTCTCTCTTTCTCTTTTCCGACTTAGGCCTTGGGCGGCCATCTCGTGTGGAGATGAGGTAAAATCTCTTTTTCGACACAGGCCACAACCTCGCGCGGAGGCGAGGTAAACCTTTCTCTTTTTCACTTACACCAATATTTGACATCTCACAAATACAGCGTTTCCCATATTCTGGGAACACGCTAAGGACAATACACGTACGTACGGACACTCAACACAACACACACACATAACTTCTCCATACAAACACTATGTAACTTTTCATGTCTTCGTGTATTAATATATTTGTTTACTCATAATATATATTTGTTTGCCCATATATTTCGGTCTTGTTTGTTTTCTTTGGACTTAAAGTCCAACATTCCTATGTAGCTGGACCGGCTAGCAGGAAATCTTAACCCAGAGATATCTCTTCACATCTTCACACGACGGTCCTCTACACTAGATTCTGATTTTGTACCGCCTGGCCAATGTTGTAAAAATTTAAATTTTGTAATTTTTGCTTTTAGGTTCAGTTAATTAAACTTGTTAGAATCTTTTTTTTTTTCTTTCTTTTTTTTTTTCTCTTTTTTTCTTTTTTTTTTCTTTTTTTTCTTTTTTTTTTTCTCTTTTTTTTCTTTTTTTTTTTCCTCTTTTTTTCTTTTTTTTTTCCTCTTTTTTTTTTTCTTCTTTTTTTTTCTTTTATTTTTTTCTTTTTTTTTCTTTTCTTTTTTTTCTTTTTTTTTCTTTTCTTTTTTTTCTTTTTTTTTCTTTTCTTTTTTTTCTTTTTTTTTCTTTTTTTTTCTTTTCTTTTTTTTCTTTTTTTTCTTTTCTTTTTTTTCTTTTTTTTCTTTTCTTTTTTTTTTCTTTTTTTTTCTTTTTTTTTTCTTTTTGAGGATATATTTAATTTAATTTCAACGAAAACGGTTACTTCTCTCAAAACTCAACTTGATCTTTGATTCAACTGATATCCAAAACGCCTACCTACTAAATAAATTGACTACGTTAATAGCTGCCTTTGTTAGTGAAACTACTTGACAAAATAAACAAAACTGACTTTCAGTAGTGACGCTAAAGAATGCTGACCAATATTCCTACTTCTGGCCTTATTCATGAGGATAGAGATCCAGATGACTTGACGTCTGTGCATCCCTCACTGACACAACTTTCTCAACCACACTATTTAGTTTTTGACGTTCTAAGAAGTTCCCACTGGGAAAATGTCAGTTTTTGCATGGCAAACACTGCAGATATTGTTTGTTTTGAACAGAAGACGACAAGTTCAGGTTAGTGGCAGTTGGCAGGTTTTGGGTAAAGTTTGGTCTTTGGTGTAAATTTAAAGACCGTTTTGTTCTGCCAGAACAGAGGCTGTGTGTTCTTGCTAAGATGTTAATTGTTATACTGTTCAAAGAAACTTTTCTATCTCTCTCTCTCTCTCTCTCTCTCTCTTTCTTTCTTTTTTTCAAATAGTGTGGGAGTTGGAATTTTTTCTTTCTTTTCTCCTTTTTCTTCTTTCTTCCTTTTTCTTTTTACTTCCTTTTTTCCTTTTTCTTTTCCTTTTCCTTTCTGTCTTTTTCTTTTCCATCTTTTTCTATTACCAGGTGGGGTTATCAAGCCTATGCCCAACTGGTTTATTGTTCTAATCCAAGGCTAGAGAACCCAGTTTACCCAACTATTTAACCTATAACTGACAGGGAAAAGTTGGATTCACGCCTTTCTCAAAAGTGAATCTAATGTAATGTAGCATCTATCAGCATGAAGTGTGAAATTGTCATTTAAGTTCCAGCCAAGTTCATTGCATTCACTTTCGCACCAATTTGACTGATTTTAACCCTTAGGAGATGACCGACAAAGATAACTAGACTGATCCATTGGCCCAATAATACAAGCCTTGAGATTAGCTGACTGGTCTTTTTATCAGCCAATCAGATTGCTTCTTGCATTTCTTGCACATCTGGGCCTTTCAATGGTGGTTTCTATAATAGTTTTGCTATGTTCTGTGATTTTATATCAGTTTTTATTTTTCGTGTTCCAAGTGAAGGTTTGTGAAAAGGGCTCCATTGTCTTCGAACTCCAAACGAGGCTCTGTTTCTTAAGTGCTAAACAAATTTGAAAGTTAGATATTGTCATTTTAATTATTCGTCCTAATTTAGAGGAGGACATGCAAGTCGTATAAAAATTATTGGTGCAGAAAGTGAAAATGGCAAATGCTGCTGTACACTAATGCCTTTGGAAAAAGCATGAATCCATCTCTTCTCCCCTCAGCTATGGGTTAAATAAATATTTCTAGCCTTGGCTGACAGCCGGTCTAAAAAGATCTCATAATAAGGTGTGGCCATTCATTGCAACTTATCCTCTGTCAGCCATTCTGGCTCCCCCTTGCTACTGGATTCTGGTGAAGGATGTTGAGGGTGTCTAGACAAGAGTGAGCACTTTCAAAAAGAAAAGAAAACCATTCATGTGTTGTTTGTTAAAAGTAACCTTTGTCATACTTTAGCACAGTAATTTTGAGAAGCATTTTCATTCCTAGATTTGTACAGACCATAAAAATGGTTATTTTTGTTTTTACTATCATATTTCAGCCAATCCATTCTCTTACCATCTTTAAGTGTACAATCTGTATATGAAAAGAATTATTGTTATTCAAAGAGTTGTGTGAACTATTGAACTTTGTTGCTTCACAGTGTTTTGACCAATCCGCTCTATGGCCTTCTGCAGGTGTAATTGGGATGAGGTCTGATACATAGGCAACATTGCTGGCAAGTGTCTAAAAACAAAACCTTGAAATACATTGGCCTGACATATATTTGTCAGATTAATGTTGATTTCTTTGCTCACCAAGATTTGGAGAGTGCCAATGTCTATAAAGAATATGGAATCACTTTATTTACTTGTGTTGCCAAAGAATGGAATAATCTGTGTGGCACACATTGCTGGGAATGAACCAAACCAACCCGTAGAATGTCCACTATTATTGGCTAGAACTATTCATCATCTAAACTAGATACTTATTTATTTGTGTCTTATATATGTATACTATTAATTCTTACTGTTTAAATACCTGCCTTTTGAAAATTAGTTTTAGGTTTATTCGTTGTCTGTCCCTAAAGGGATGAGGTAATAATAAGCTTTCTCAGGTAGGGCTTTAAATCATTTGACAATTTTGGATATGTTGCAATCACTCTTTTTTTTTTTTCCTTTCTCTCTCTTTCTCTCTCTCACACACACACACACACACACACACACACACACACACACACACACACACACACCTAACAATTCCTTGCTTGTATCTTAACCATTCATTATTGGAAATTCCATTTTTTTTTTTTTTTTTTTTTTTTTTTTTCTTTAATTTAAAAATTTTTGTTTTTTTTAAGCATGAGTTGTAAATCCTGCACGGCGCCAATTTCTCTTCTCTCATTGTTTTCTACTTTTAATTGTACCTGAAAGCCGAAATCCTAATTCTTCTGCTTTTCACATTAATCACAGGCTTTCTGTTAATCCAATTCTGCAACAAGAATCAACAAAGTTTAACAAACATACCCACAAAAACAAACGAGCTGTCAAAAGGACGCTTTTTTTTTTCTCTCTTGACACTGTTAATATTCTATACTCCCGCAGCAATTTTTAGAAATCTTAATAACCTTAAAAATCTATGAAACTTGATTTATACAATTTTTTTTTTGTTGTTGTTGTTGTCTAAAGAACTGAACACAAATATTTATCTCTATTTACAGGATTATAAAATATATCTGTTCAAACAACAGCAAAAATTGAAGTTATAAAGCTAGTCTGCCATAATTAATACTCTAATACATAAGATACCTCCAGGTAAAAAACAAACTACTATTAAATAAGAAAAATGAAAATAATGGGTAAATGAAGATATTTACTTTGTCATTTAAGCATGAATTAAAAACTAATTATTTAAATGAGAAATAAACAAAAAACACTATTTACGTTATTCCTACTATTGTCCTCATCTTTGTCGCCATATTTATTACAACGTTCCGGCTGCTGTACGCTCCGGCCTTCTTCAGGTGGTTGGAATATTGAACTGAACCCTTTGTTTCGACATACCAACCACCTGAAGAAGGCCAGAGTGTACAACAGCCGAAACATTGTAATAAATATGGCAACAAAGATGAGGACAATAATCCACATAATGTAAATAGTGTACATAATACCTCATCTCAGAAATATAGGGAAAAAAAAAGAGAATATACCTATAATTCCCAAATAACCCTAAGTTAAGAAACCCCCAGAATATTTGAGAAAACAAAATTACCCATAAAACCCAAAATGTCATGTGAACCAATTGCAATACAATATTTATCATTTACCAGATAAAGAAATAAAGTCTGCAAGCAAATCTTTTTTATTCATAAATTTATAAAAATGTTCATGAACAAGGAAAACTAAACAAATGCATAACAATGAGAAATCTTGGGGGGAAAAAAAATTAATTTTCTGGGTATTTTTCTATTGTTTGCTCTTGTTACATAAATTCACTAAAATAGATTTTGAGATCTGAAAAAGAAATTGTATAAATTCTGTTTCATATGTTTGAGTTTTATAAAAGATCTAAAAATAACTTTTTCTTAAAGTCAAAAGTAGACATTGCAGATGTAGTATAAGGTAATCAGTTTCAAGCGAAAAATGATGCTCTGCCGACACAAGGATTTTTTTTGTGGGTATATTTGTTAAACTTTTCCGCCAAGAATCTGTCCTGAGAGGACCATTCTTATTTGGACAATGCTGTTTTTTTCGCCTTTATTTCTATTTATTTTTTAATTTTATTTTTATTTTTTAATTATTTTATTTTCATTTCTATTCAAAACTGCAATTTGATTTCCTTGTGCAAAAGTTAAACATTTTAAAATATTTCTTTTAACTCGGCCACAATTTAAGTTTTATTTTGAAGTAAAGAAAAAAAAAATGTCAGTTTTAATTTTGTTGATGTGTATTTCTTTTTGTCGTCTTTGCTTTGCTGTTTCTTCTTTGTTTCTCTTCAGAGATCTGCTTCCTTTTTGTTTAGAGAAGACAATCTGTAGCAATTGATAAAAAGCAATATTAGTAAAAAATGAAGAACTGAAAATGCTGCTTCAAAGAACAGCAATAATAATAGTAATAATAATAATAATACAATTGATATTAAAAAAATATGTAATGAGAAATGAAAACATCATCCCATTCAGTTTTGACTTGCTTCTTTTCTTGCTATTCCATTTCTCAACAGTTTTTAATTTTTGTTTACTTTTTTATATTAGCTGTTTTTTATTTAGCACTTTTTTTTTATTTAATATCTTTTTCTTTTTTTATTTAGTATGTTTTTTATTTTCTACTTTTTTGTACTTTTTATCTAGTTTTTAGGTTTTAGGGCTTTTTGTTAAGTTTTTTGGTTTGTTATTTTTTGTTAATTTTTATTTTATTGTTTTTATTTTTGTAATTTTTTTTTTAATTATTGTCTTTTTGTTTTTTGGAGAGTGTTGGATTTTTAATTTTTTGCGGATTTTTTTTTTTTTTGCTTATTTTCTGTGGGGGTATTTAATTTTTGGGTTTGTGGTTATTTAGGTTTTTGGGTGGTGTCATTTAGTTTTTTTTTTTTTTTTAGTTTTTTTTTTTTTTAGTTTTTTATTTAGTTGTTTTTTAGTGGGTAGAAATCCTTCCTATCTTTTTGAGTGGGAGTTCTTGAGTTTTAAAAAAATTTCTTTTTAGTGTTTTATTTCATTGTTTTTATTTTTTATTATCTGTTTTCATTTTTTTTTTTTTTTTTTTTTTAATTTTTTAATTTCCTCCTGTTCTACTTTGTCAAGTACAACAAGAGAGACCGACTCTAATGGGTCTACCAGGTAAAAAAAAAAAAGACAACAAAATGCTTTTTTAAATGACATAAATTTTCCCTTTATTTTGTTGAAGTTTTAAAAATCTTATTTTCATTGCAGCCAGGAGAAAAATATTTATTGCCTCCAGTTAAAAGCAAGGATCGATTCCGGAAATGTATGGTGATAGACCTGGATGAGACCCTCGTTCACAGTTCTTTCAAGGTAACTTTATGGGGAGGGGATTTTTCTATATAGCTTCTTTTTTTCTTGCGGCATATTGGTAAAACTATTTGAAGAGGTTTTGGGTTTTTCGAGATTTCAATATTTTAGAGAAAATGCATTTCTACAGAAAGGCAAATCTCAAAGAAATAAGTGTTTTCTTTTTTGTTTTTTAATATATATATATATATATATATATATATATATATAATCTCATATCGCTAAAGCATTCCAGATCACAAATACTAAAAAAAATTTTTTTTCCTTTTCTTAAATAGATTTTCTAAAATTTAGGGAGCAGTTCAGTTTACAAAGTTCTTGCAAATTGATCCCTGTATGCAAACCAACATAAATTAATTTTTTATGTATATATGGCCGGATTTAGGCCGTAAGAGGCCCCTGGGCTAATAGAATTGGGGGCACCCTTCATTATATATGTCCCCACTTCCCTGTGTGTGTCTCTCTCTTGAAAAGTTTGAGGCCACCCCCTGGTAATTTTTTAAACTGGCCTTATAAGTTCTAATTTAAATTAGAGAAAATTATTATACATGGTTAAAAAAAAAAGTGAGACATGATATTTGTTAGCAATTTTATTGTTTGGAGAAAAAAAAAAATTTTATGATTAAATTTTGCTCTCGTCAAAATGTCCTCCTTTAGCCTTGATTACTGCAGCACAAATTTTTGGTATTCGTTGCGAAAGTTTCTCAAAGTATGACTTTGATAATTGATTCTATTCTTTTTTCAATGACTCTTAAGAGCCTTTTTTGTCTCTCTCTCTCTCTCTCTCTCTCCATTCTTCAGTCAAATGCTATGCTAATTTGTATCTTCAAACTTTTCAACTGGAGTGAGTGTGTGTGTGGGGATATATATATATATATATATATATATATATATATATATATATATATGTTTCATTAAAAACGACAGACAAGGTACTATGGTTAAGTTTTTTATTTAATCTATTTTATCTATCCCACCGCCACCCATCAAACCACCCATACTAAAAAAAACTACTACACGCATACACAACCAAAGTCCCATTCTATGACCATAATGGCAATATCTACACACAAACTAATGGCGTCAGCATGGGAAATCCACTCGGCCCATGCTTTGCCAACTATTACATGACCCACGTAGAAAATACGATATTCATACAAGTCCGTAAACCGAAGATATACGTACACGATATTTTCATTTTAGCGAACAACATTAAGCAAATAGACACACTTAAGACCACATTTGAGAAAAACTCCGTCCTTAACTTCACTTATGAACTTAGCCAGAAAAACAAACTTCCATTCCTCGATGTCCTCGTTGAATACAGCAATAACACTTTCATTACATCCTTATACAAAAAACCCACCAGCAAGAACTCTTGTCACCTAAACTTTAAAAGCGAATATCCTAAAATAGCTGTAATAAAAAACTTTCTAGAAAGAGCACACCAAAATTCATCCTCTAGACTATTCTTCCTCAAAGAAATTAATAACGTAAAACAAACCCTAATCAACAACGGCTTCCCTAACCATCTTATAGACCAACAAATAAGACTATTTCTCCCTAAAGTAAGTAATAATGAAAGTGAACACACAGTCAAAAATCACATACACATTTATTACAAAAACCAAATGCATAAGAATTACAAACAAGACGAATCCTCACTAAGACATATTATAAAGAAATACACCACCCCAACTGACCCCCCCAAAAAAATCAAATTAATTATCTATTATAAAAAATTTAAGACAGCTAACCTCATCCTCAAAAATAACAACACACCTGCTAAGTCAAAATTGCAAAGAACAAACATTATTTATGAGTTCAAATGCCCCTTAAGGAACTGCGTTCCTAACGAAACCGGACTCATAAATAATTACATTGGTTACACAACCACATGCTTATCCAGACATCTTACGTCACACCTATCCGATCACAGCTCCATTAGAACCCATTTAAACATTCATAAAAAATTACCAGACTCCATTAGAAATATACTAGTAGAAAACACAAATATATTAATTGCTTCCACCTGTAATAAAAAGGTTAAAAATAATGGAGGCTTTAATAATAAAAAAGAAAAAGCCTACCCTTAACAATATTAACTACGAACAAAGCCACAACGTGCTAACCGTATTCGGAAATTAAAACACCACTACTGGACACTAAGACATACACATAATGCACACACTCAATTAAGCTGAAAAATAGAATCATTCTTGATAATGCTAAAGGTATAGCCGAAAGCGCTCGGAAAAATAAAACATTTGGATAGTTCTTACACACCCTTTGTCCAGCAAAGAAAGCACTTGTTCATACACAAGAAAAATTAAATAAAAAACTTAACCGTAGTACCTTGTATGTCGTTTTTAATGAAACTTGCATAAAAGAAGAATTGCTGCCTAAATATACAACTATATATATATATATATATATATATATATATATATATATGGTCATCCACAGACAGACTGTTTCACACCTCATCAGTGTGACTAGATATCCAACTGCTTCAAGCCAGGTTCAAAACCAGACCAATTTGGCATCAGTCAGAGATTCTACCCCTAAGCTATCATCGCACAACTGAGTGGAAGGGAAATTTTAACGTTTTTACTATGCGCAAGACGTCAGTAGCTAGGATTCGATTTGAGCAGAAGAGCATTGCATTAACAGCAGCAGCCACAATTTATAAAATCACCCAATTCTAAGAAGCCCATACTAGCTCATATGTAAATATAGCACACACACCCTCTCTCTCTCCATATATATATATATATATATATATATATATATATATGTATATATATATATATGTATATATATATATGTATATAATATGGCTTTGTGCGCTTCTACACCCGAAAATGGAGCATGCTCCCCCACTTTATTCTTTTTATAAAAAAAAGGAGCTGCTCCCATTGCTGAAGAAAAACCAAGCATGCTCCTTTTCCCACTCCATTGATATGACATCAACAAATTCTCAACTGTATTTTCACCTTCTCCACCCAGTTTATTGTTCCCCATTCAACCGCAAACATAAGCCATAAAATTTATTTCTTTATTCTTGTGACTTCTGATGATAGGAAACTTTTAGAAATTTAATTTAGATAAACAATCTTTTCATGCAGGGCAAAGAAATAAATGATTTTTCAAGTCATTTCTTTCTTAGAGAATATTTAAATGAAAAACGTTTTCCCTTTGTAACGTATTTTTTTAACTGCTACAAGTTATGTATGATAAATAATGTTCCTTACAAGATGGAAAAGCGAATCATTTGGGTAAGAACGGCTTTTGGCACTTGTTAACAGAAAACTGTTTAAGTCTATATTCCTCCTTACTCCCCCCCATAAGTCTATATTCCTCCTTGCTCCCCCCCATAAGTCTATATTCCTCCTTGCTCCCCCCATAAGTCTATGTTCCTCCTTGCTCCCCCCATAAGTCTGTTCCTCCTTGCTCCCCCCATGAGTCTATATTTCTCCTTACTCCCCCACCCGCCCCCGTTATATATTTCTCTTTACTCATGTATTTGTATTTGTACCCCTCCAGTCTATATTTTTCTTTACTCCCCCCATAAACTTATGTATTTTGAACAGATTTAAAACTTCTTCGGTTTTTTAAGTTTGACCATTTTTTTCTCTTACTGCATGGATATTCCTGCAGAAACAAAAATTGCTACAATGTCTTCTGAACTTATTACGGAGACATGGCTTCAGAAAAAAAAATATCACCAGAATCAAATTCAACATTGTTAAAGTTTATTTCATCAAATTAGATCTCAACTTTAGCAAAAACTGTTTTTGTTTGTTTGTATTTTTTTAAATTTGTCAACTTTTTTTTTTTTTTTTTTCAATTCTGAAGTTTTTAAACCTTCTCTTTGCTTTGAAAGAATTCATCCTCTGGCCGTCTACTTCTGCTAAAATTCATTTTTAGGCTTTGACAATTCTTTATTTATTTCCTTCCAAGTAAGAGTTATTCTCTCGTCCCCATCTAACCAATTCAAGTTTTTGAATATGAAAACTAAAAATGCTGCTAGTAAATAGTTTTTATCTTGTATCTGGGACGATTATATCGATTCCACTGCACAAGGATTCCTCCAATGGCTTATAAAATTTCACCTTATCTTTCTTTGTCTTCAGCTTTTTCTTCTGGTCAATAATCTGGATAAGGAATCCAGCATCATTGTTTGTCACCTGGAGGATGTCGAGCACTTGGGCAAATAGTTTCATAACTTCCAAATATTCAGATCTAAAGAACTTCCTCTTCTTTAAAGCGTTCAAGTTGAAATATGTCTGTTAGAGAATCTTCATATTCTTTCAAAAATTTATGCAAACCATTGAGACTCTTGGACTTGTGGTTATAATTGAGATTTTAAAGAGCAATCCCCTGCATTTTTTCTGTGCTTCATCTGCCATTTATGCGAACCTGTCTTGCTTATTCCATACAGCTTGGCATTTTGGCCATTGTGGACCAATAGTCTCTTGATTTTCCCAAAGCTGCATCTATGTTTTTCGTGGAAATGAAATTAAGAGTGTGTATGCAGCACAATGGTAGTGAGGAGGAAGATGGTAAACTGTTTCAGAGTCAAACCTCTCATCTTACATCTCCCCTCTATTTTTAATAGTGTTTCGGTCATATTCATGAAGGTCTTCTTCAGAATCCTCAGTCACA